>MUHK01003446.1:9777-21152 GCA_002151225.1 Paramoeba pemaquidensis
AAAAAAAAAAAAAAAAAAAAAACAGTTTTTTTTCTCCCAAACATTCCACCCCCCACTTCTCTTTTATTTCTTATTTTGAATCAGAAAAAGAAAAAGAGCGGGCTTCTTCATCCAAACTAGTCCATTCTTCAACAATTTTGACCGCATTTTCTAATTTTGGTGTTTTTGTGAGGGGGTTGTTGCACAAATCAATGGTTTTTGCTGATTCTTTGCTTTCGTCACCGCACCAGGTTTCACACCAGAGCCATTCCTTTATTTTATTTTTTTTTTGGAGGGTTGGAAGAGTAATCAGTTAACAAGAAGTAAACAGACAAAAACAAAAAAACAGCGAAACCTGGGGAAGAGAGAAAATTTTCAACTGATGTTGCATGTAGTTGGGTAAATCTTGATCCAAATTCGCAAGACTATTTTTATCCTAAAATTTGTGGGAAAAAACAGTCAAAAAATGTATGAAAAAGCATAAATAAGCCCAACAAAACAAATGTATCACTCTTCCTACCTGGCTAAGACCATTGTAGGTCGATCTTAGTCGATCTCCTGCTGCCAAGTTGCGAAATCTTGCTAAATCAACAACATAGAGAGCGCTGATGTGGTAGGGCCTTCCCTGTGAGAAGGAGAGTGAGAAAGAGAAAAGGGAAGAGGAAAAAAAAAAGAAAAAAAAAGGTTACCGCAAGGTGGTCTTTCCAGTATCCTTGTCTCCAAAACCTAAAACCTTCCATTTCCTCCCGATCGTTACACATAGGAGTGAAACCATACACAGCCCCCTCCAAATCGATATCGACTAATTCTTTCAAGTCTGCTCTTACGATCTAGGAAGAAAATCAAAAAGAAGAGAAGAAAATCGAAAAAAGATAAAAAAAACAAAAAAAAAGGAAAAGGAAAATGAAAATAAAAAAAACAAATACCTGATCAGCATCAACATAAATCACCTTCTGCACACTCAACGGAAACAAAACATCCAAAAACAAAATTTTGTACCCCCAAATCCTCCTTTGTTTCTCAGGCTGTTCTTGCAACCACCAAGGCCACTGGTAAGTAACAAACTCAAATTCAAAATTGTAGGTTTTAGCCATCTCTGGGAGGATTGATTTGAATTGAGGAGACAAAAAATTGGCCAAAAACCAAAATTTTACAGGGTTGTTGGTGTTTTTGAGGACGCTGAGAACCATGATCTGTGTGTTGTGTTGTGTTGTGTTTTGGGTGAGTCATCGGTTGAGTGGGGTTGAGAGGGTATTTTCCATTTTTTTTTCTTTTTCTTTTGGAAGAGACCTTCATAAAGCGCTCATACAAATGCCCAGATGCAAGAGAAAACACATGGATTGTATCATTAACACTTGAGGGCTGTTTGAGAGAGAGAGTGAGGGGGTGGAAGGGGAGAAAAAGAAAGAAAAAAAGATTGATACTTCTTTGTTCTTGCCTTTGTAGTAGTCATAAAAAGAAGATAGATAAGAATTTTCAGAGTCCTCGTCGTCTTCAACTTCCAGAAGTGAAACCTCCTCCATTCCTGTGTGGAAATGAAACAAAAAAGAGAAAAAAAAAGATAAGAAAAGGAAAGAAAAAAAATGAAATAAGAAAAGAAAAGAAAGAGAAAGAGACCTGGCCGTTTCCTCACATTCAGATTCCCCATTTCACCAATATAATCAGAAACAACAACCATCTGTTTATCCAACCCAGTATCATTCTCCATGATTGTGTAGGCATCTCTTGCCTTTCCTTCAGCCAAAGACAGCCACCACACACCTTTTTTCAACAAAAAATTTGAGAAAAATTGAAGGAGAAATAATCAACAACAAGACCAAAAATACCTGGCTGGGCTTGGAGTTGGAAATAACCATATCTCAACATAACGGTGGTGTCAACAAGGTGCTCATTTACCTAAAAGAAAATAAATTGTAATGAGTATCAATGCCTTTTTTTTTTTTTTTGGTGGAGAGAAAGAGAGAAAGAGAGAGAAAGAGAAAAAAGAGAGAAAGACAGAAGAGAGAGAGAGAGAGAGAAACAAACAGAGTCTCCTAAATAAAGTTGAAGACCCTGAGGTGGTCGGGTGTCTCCTTCAAAGCATTGACCTTGGTACAAGAGGCTCGCAATTTCATACTGTGCGACCACCTAAAAAAAAAAATAAGGATAAACAAAAACAAAAGCATAAATAAAACAAAAAAACAAAAAATCACCTGCTTATCTTTAATCTCCTCCAACTTTAAATTATCCAAATCATTTTCCGAATGAACAGGAAGAACCAACCAAGAAGGATCAGCCTCCATCTCAACAGTCAACAAACTTGTTTGGGGAAGGCTATTGAAGAAGTTTGCTGCTTCTTGGGTTTCTTTTTCGAGCGAACCGGGTGATAAGACGTATTGGTAATAGGATTTGGTTGGCAGTTCTTGCAAATTATTTGGTGGGTTTAAGATGATTTCCATGTTCTAGATGGGTGTATATGTGTGAGGGGGGAGAAGTGGAAAAACAAAAAAACAAAGCATCAACACATACACACAAAAGTGAAAAAAAATAATAATACCATTTCAGGATAATAATATCCAATCCACAGCATCATCTTAGCAATTTTGTGAGCTTCAGAAGAAATAGGATCCAAAATTGCTGTCAAGGTGTGGATTTTCTGAATCCCCGAGGGAGAGTTGGAGTTGGATTCAACACGAGGGAGAGGAACTGATCTGACCCCTGAAAGATCAAAGGTTTCTTGGTGTCCATTGTGAATCAAAAAGGACTGGAACAAGAAAAAGTCATTGGTCATTTTGCTGGCTTCGTACTCTTGGCCTTGGAGAAATTCTTGATACAAAGAAGAGGCAGAGTCCACGGAAATTTGGTGGATGAGGAGGAGAGAGCTGCGAGAGAACCCGTTGTCTTTGTTGATTTTTTGGCTGAGACCCACTGAAGAGTACAGCCCAAAAATTGAATTGGAGTCCTCAAACTCAAAAGCTTCACGCAACTGGGCTTCTTTCTTCACAAAAGCCCCCTCCTCAAAACGAAGGAGAGAGCTCTTCTTCTTTCCCTCCAAAGCTTCAGAAGCAGACTTTTGAAGGGCTTCCAACACCTGATCTTCTCTCTGGAGGTCGGAGGGACTCAATTCAAAGAGATTGGACAAGAGCAGTCGCGTAAACTTCAACACCTCACCCTCCCCAGATTCACTTTGAGCCACAGACTGGATCGCCCTCACCACCAACTCGCTTGTTGCACTTTGGCTGGAAGATGAAAGAATCAACACCCGAGAGGGAGCCGAGCCCTCAACCTTAGCACATCCTTGAGCATCCACAGCACTCTCACCAGCTCTTGGGAGAGCACACAAAGAGGTGGCATCAAACAAATCACGCAACAGAATCAGACCCTCAGTGGTCCCATAGTCAGCAAACAGAACGTAGCTCACCATTTTCACAGAATCTTGAGAGGGGGAGCTCAGAAACTCCAAATCACCAAAAAAGGGAGACCCTGAGAAACCACGAAAGATTTGAGGAGCAGGGGATCTCTCCCAGAGAAAGGGAGAAACCTGGCTCAAAACCTCATCACGAGACAAAAGATAATTGTAAAACATATTCTGTGCCCCCCCCCCTGTCTTCTCATGAATCTTCCCAGACGCAACCAAAGATTTGACCAAAGCAAACTCCCTGGCAGCAACAACAAACACTTCAGCGAGAGGTTCCTTGTTTGTCAAGATGGGGATCCCATTCACAAACACAGCCCCTTCCCACGGAGCCCCCTCATTGAGGTTGACACCAATCAAATCCAAAAATTTGCCTGTTTGTCGGAGTTTCTTCTTCAGTTTTGCATCGGACGCCACATGCTCGGCCAACATTCGCGTGCTTAGCTGGTTGTGATGGAGAGTTTCCTCAAGCTGCTCCGGATCACTGAATTGGCTGAGCGAGATTACGGCTTGTAACCCCTGAAATTCATTGTACTGGGATGCAAAGAAGTGATAGGCATTGACCAGGGTGTTCCCCACCTGTGTGTTCGATGCCATTACAAGTCCCACACGAAGGGGAAACCCTTGACGCATTCGATAAAACAGGTCAGACAGGATCTCTTGAAAAGATTCAGTCCCAGGGTCTCCAGCAACAACAACTGTGACAGGGTGCTTGGCGTGAAATCCAAGCTGCCCATCTGGGATGCTCAGAAGAGCAGGAAGTGAAGAGGGGACTCTTCCTCCAAACTCTGGCCCATCCAGGGTGTGGATCCAGGTGACAGCCTTGGATCGAACATCAAATCGCACAGACTCGAGTTTGGGGGACAGCTGCTCGCTCTTCATGGCTACTGCGAGGAGATGGTCTGGGAGATCAAACTGTCCAAGGAGGTTTCCACGTTGGAACTCATTCGAGATAGTGTTGTAGAGGGAGAGAGGGGTGAGGGGCCCTGCTGGGAGATAGTTTCCATTGACAACAAGACCATTAGTTCCTGAGGGCAGGTGGCTGATTTTCATCGCCTCAAGAGTTTCTTTGATATGAGCATCAAGTTTCACTTTTGAGAAGGCTTTCGCATGGCTAGGGAGGTTTTGGGTAACATCCAAGAGGGTTAAGAGTGGGTCTGAGGACTGGAGAAACAAAAAAAGGTGAGTGAAGTTTGAAAAAATATTTTCATGAAATAACAGATTCGAAATAAATTAATAAATAAATAAAAAAACCTTTAAAACTCTTTGGGCTGCTCGAACAGGAAGCTGTCTCAAATCCCACGGCTTCACTGTTTTGTAATATTCAACACTTTCCTCTAAAAATTGGGATGTTAAAAAAAAAAAAAAAAACGAAAACAAAAAAACAAAAACAAAAAACAACTCAAAAAAAGAGAAAAATACCAGGAGAGATATCAAGGCTCTTCATGCTATCACGAAACAAAGCTAACTGCGACGACAACTCAGGTTTTCTTTCCAACAACCTCCCAAAATAAAACCCATGAATCTCTGCATTTTCCATCTCTTCCTCCGCCTCCACCTCTTCATCTTCGTTTTCAGGTCCAGAGGAGGAATCATCAACTGCTTTGTACTCCATTTTTTTTAAGTCAATTCGCACTCCATATCCTTGCATGGTGGTTGCCTCCCACTCAGGATCGGAAGTTTCTGGAGGGAAAGGAAGTGATGAGTAAAAGAAATGATGGAGGAGAGAAAAACAATAGAGCTAACCAATGGTTTTTTGGTTGTATCTAAAAATAAAAGGGATATTGTTTTCTTTGAAGTAAGAGAGAAAAGGTGCTGCCTCCTCGAGGTCCGAGTACAAGACCCACTCTCTGTCTCCTTCGTCCTGTTGTAATAAATGAGAAAAGAGAAGAGAAAAGAGAAAAGAGAAAAGAGAAAAGAGAAAAGAGAAAAGAGAAAAGAGAAAAGAGAAGAAAAAAGGCAAGAGAAGCAAAGCAAAGAAAAGAAAAGAGAACCTCGGATACTCTCTCGAGATCTTTAGGGAGGTAAATAGCGCCCCCAGAGGGCGCACAAGCATCTTTTTCCAAAACAAAATTTTTTACTGCCTCCAAAGAGCACAGAGGAGTAAGAGAAGGGGCGTGAAGCACCCATGTTCCCTTCTTCTCTTCACACTCATTGGAGGGGTGTTGGGTCGTTGCGGCTCCCCACTCTTGTTCTGCCACCTTTTTATTGTTTTGTTTTGTTTTGTTTTGTTTTGTTTTGTTTTGTTTTGTTTTGTTTTGTTTTGTTTTGTTTGTTTGTTTATTTATTTGTTTGTGTCAGTTTCACGAAAAGAAAAAAAAGCAAAAAAAAAAGAAAAAGGAACCTGATAATGCATTGCAACTCGCGGAGAAAACAAGCGAAGATCCATTGCCATGTTGAGTTGTTGGATTTCAAACAGAGCCAGAATCTCTTCAACAGTTTGTTTTGGGTAATAATCATTCTGTCCAGTCAATGGGTCCTTCACAAGACTTTGAACAAAAGGCCAGTATTTTTTTGGGCTTTCCTTTGCCACAAATTCTCTGTTGTGAATTTTCGGGGTGAGTCAAGGAAAAAAAAACAAAAAAAAAGGAAACACAAACAAAACTTCACAAGAAAGACTTGGACTTCGCCATTTCGTTGTTAAAGAGATGGACACAGGGGGTTGAACACGTGCCACACAGGTGTGGCACATGACCAACACAACCCCGAGAGCGAAAAGGAAGGGCAAGGAGCCCATGACGCAGGTGGCGAAAAAAAAGGTTTTTTTTTCGACCTTGACCTTTTTCATAGTTTCTCAACAATTTTGCCAACGAAGGGTTTTTCTAAGAATCTTTTAAGATATTAATCTTATAGGATTCTTAAAATTTCACTGAAAAATAAATCAGCTTTTTTTTCTAAGAATCACATCAGAAAGAAGAAGGAAAACAGACAGTAAGATAGACTCTCACCAAGCCAGACTTTTGCAAAGAAAAGAAAGGGTCAAATATTTATTATGACATCATTAAAAATCCCCACTTAAACCCCCTTATCTCAAAAACCCCAAAAAATCCTGAAAATCCCCTCTCCCACTGCAGACAGCAGAATCCCTCATCTTTTTATTTTTGGGATTCATATCTGCGAATAACCATACAAAAAAGCATTCGAGAATCCCATAACTTTCCGAACGATCCCATAATTAAATCCCAAAATTTATTGGTGAACTAGATCTAGCCGAACATGTGTGACACCATTGAGACCATGTTCTTTTTGCCCCCCCTTGCTGCTGCACCTGAAACCAACCCCAGAAAACACATTAAAGCTTTCTCTCCACTGCAACTGTTTTCTCTCTCTTGCTTGACCAAACCTTATCTTCATCTGGCTCCACCTTCTATCCTTTCAAACCTACTTCTTCCCAGTCGCCCAAGCAATCATGAGACCTAAGACCCATGGTGAAACACCAAGAAAGAAGGATAGAAAAGAGAAAAAGAAAGAAAAAAAGCATGAAGAACCAGAAACCCACAACAAGAAGCCCACAAAAGAACCTTCCTTGAAGGGCAAGCCTGCCCTACCTCCCCCAGCTCTTCCACAACAAAGTTCTTCTTCTTCTTCTTCTTCTTCCCAACAACACTCCCCTCTGTTGAAATTCACCTTAATGGGCATGGAAAACATCACACAACTTGGGGACCTGGACCAGAGCAACCAGCCAATCACAGTGGAGGAGCAAGTCTGAATGATTTGTCATATGGCCCTGCAGAGTCAAATTTCTGATGAAACCCTTGCCAGCATGTTGTTCCCTGACCTGCCCTCACCAATCAAGCCTGTCATGAACCCACCTGCCAAAGGAAAATATCACAACCAAGACCACACAAATGAGCTCTTCTCCAGAAACTCAACAAGCCAAGAAAGAGAACAAGGATGTCGCTGAAATCTTGGACAGGAAGAATAGAGACCTTCCTCCAAGGGACAGTGCTCCCAGAGTATGATCAGGGAATGGGAAACAGGGGGGAAGTTTTTATGACTTGGGAGGGATTTGAACCTGGGACCTGGAGCTTGGAGCTGTGGGATCTGAAGCGATTCGAACTTGGGACCTTGTAATTAATTATGTGGATGATGACGTCAGCAAGGGAGCATTGTGGATGGACTCTGAGGGAGATGGAGGAGCGTGGAAGAATGGGACAGAAGAAAGGAGTTCTTGGAAAAGGGGAGTTTATTGTGATTTGTTTCTTGTATTAAATTTCCTTGTTTAAAGTGAACTATTCTTTATTCTTTGTTCTCTGAGGGTAAATAAGAATTGGACCCCTACTCAGAGACCACCAAGACACAGAAACAGAGAACAAACAAAATAAACAGGAAGGCATGAAAGAACTGTGTTGAAACTCTTGCTTCAGTCCAGTAGAAGAGCAAGAAAAAGCCAAGGCCAAAACTTTATTGCCATGTCATCACACATGACGCCCATGCCAGTGTCACAAAAACGAACTCCAAATATAGGTGATCCACACAAAACCGTCATACAACTGAAATGGTGTAATAAATCTGAAAACGAATGTAATAAAAAGACTGAAAAAAACGCTGTAATAAATCCTGAAAACCTGACTAAATTCTTGCACGCTCCTCACCCCTCACTCTCTCTGCTTCCTCCTCCTCCTCACTCACTGCACAGCCCCTGGTAAACTTTGAGGGCAACCTCAAAGATTATTTAGAGAAAAAAAAATTTAGAACTCCCCACCACCCTTCTGCTCCAGTAAAACTCACAAAAATAAATACACCCAATTTCACTCAGCTCTCCTCTCCCTTCTCTTCTTGTTTCTTCTCTTCCGCCTGAAAAACTCCCTCACCCTCTGCTCTGCCCCCTTCAAATACACTTCTTTCTCCCATGTCCTCTCTCTGTACCCTTTCCACTTCATCAGGAACTTCTTCTCCTCCCCTTCGCCTCTCACACCCTCCACCCTTGTCACTTCGAAAACCTCATCCTTGCCCTCCTCTTCAACCTCTCCTACCCCCCTTGTGCAGTGAGTGAGGAGGGAGCAGAGAGAGGGAGGGGTGAGGAGCGTGCAAGAATTTAGTCAGGTTTTTCAGGATTTATTGCGGCGTTTTTTTGGTTTTTTTAATTACATTTGTTTTCGGATTTATTACACCGTTTCGGTTGTATGTTGGTTTTGCGCAGATCACCTATATTTGGAGTTCGTTTTTGCGACACTGGCGTGGGCGTCGCGCGTGATGACATGGCAATAAAGTTTTGGCCTTGGCTTTTTCTTGCTCTTCTACTGGACTGAAGCAAGAGTTTCAACACAGTTCTTTCGTGCCTTCCTGTTTATTTTATTTGTTCTCCATTTCTGTGTCTTGGTGGTCTCCGAGTAGGGGTCCAATTCTTATTTTTTTGTGTTTCATTTGCACCAAAAGGGAGATGGCCGGCCGAGACAGCGTGGACGAAATGGAGCAAATGATGTTGCAGATGGAGCAGATGAAGGAACTAATTGTTGAGTTGAAGCAGGAATGGCAAGAAGAGTCGGAGAGGTTTGAAAGAGCGTGGTTAGGGCAGAAGGAGGAGATGGAGAAGTTGAGGGAGGAGTTGAAGAGAGGGAAGGAAAGCAAAGGAAAAGAGAAGGAAGATGAGGAAGATGAAGAAGAGGAAGAAGAAGAGGAAGAGGAAGAGGAAGAGGAGGAGGAGGAGGAGGAGGAAGAGGAGGAAGAGGAAGAGGAGGAGGAAGAGGAGGAAGAAGGAGAAGAAGAAGGGGAGGAGGAAGAGGAGGAGGAAATGGAGGAAGAAAGAGAGGAAGAGGAGGTTGAGGAGGAAGAGAGAGTGGAGGTGGTGAAGAGGAAGAAGGGAGGCAGGGAGAAGAAAAAAAATGGGAGGGTGGTGCTGGAGGAGGTGAATTTGTCAAGAGACAAGGAGGTGATCTTGAGCGATGAGGTGGAAGGAGAGAGAAAGGAGGAAGAAGAGGGTTGGGCAGATAAAGTGATGATGTCAGTCTATGGGATCGTGTCCTATCTAGGAGGTGCAGCAGTTGGAAGTGAGAAAGGAGCAGGGAGCTCGCAAGTGCAGGGAAGGAGGTTGGTAGGGGATGGGAGGGGAGCTCAGAGGAAGCAAAGGGCAAGAGTAGTGAAGAAGAAGGGTTCGGGAGTAAGAAAAAGAGGAGATGGGGGGGTTGCGAAAGGAATTTCGCAGATGGAGCAGCAAATTCGGGCAGGGAGTCACGCGAAGACGGCAGGATCGGGGGGTGGATGGGCGACTCCTCCGGGGGTGTCCAGCATTCCACAGCAATATACTCCGTCCTATCGGTTTGACCCAAAATTTCAAAGCCCAAGTAGGTCCACAACTCCTCCAGGTTTTGACAGGCCGTCGGAGCTGAGCCGTTCGATGTCAGCAAGTGTCCGGTCGAAGGGGGTGATGCGGATGCCAGAACTGAGAGTGTACCCAACAGTACCGGTGAGAGAAATCTTGCAGTGGGTCACAGAGGTGCTGGTGAGGTGTGGGGATGATGAGACGGTGAGGGAGGTAGTGGCGCAGCGAGTGACAGGGTCAGCAGCACCCTTCGTGAAGAAGATTGTGAGAGGGCAGGACCAATCTCAGCCGTTGATGCAGCAGATTCTGAGAGGGGTATATGGGGAGGATTGGAGAAGGGAAGTGAGGAGGGAGTGGAGGAAGATGTCTGGGGGATCAGCAAGGGAGATCTGGGAGGAGATTGAGTTGGTGGGGGATATTTTGGGTAAGTCGGGCAGGGACAGGAGAGAGAGGTTTTTCGATTCAATCCCAGAGGCAGTTTTGGACCAACTTTTGTGGGATTTTGAGTATGAGACTCTGGTGGAAGCAAGAGGTTTGGACTGGTCAAGGGTAGTGAGGAAGGCTGAGTTGTTGATGAAAGCAGNAGATCTGGGAGGAGATTGAGTTGGTGGGGGATATTTTGGGTAAGTCGGGCAGGGACAGGAGAGAGAGGTTTTTCGATTCGATCCCAGAGGCGGTTTTGGACCAACTTTTGTGGGATTTTGAGTATGAGACGCTGGTAGAAGCGAGAGGTTTGGACTGGTCAAGGGTAGTGAGGAAGTCAGAGTTGTTGATGAAGGCAGCAAGGAGTGGAAGAGCAGTTGAGGGAGGGGGAAGAGTGGCCAGCAGTGGGGAAGGGGCTGGTGGGGGTCAAGAGAGAGGGGGAGTTGGAGGGGGAGTGGCAAGTTGTCTGACATGCAATTTTTGTCAGAAGAGGACACATACAGATGCTTTGTGTGTCCTCAATCCTGGCAGTCAGAATTTTAAGAAGGATTTGGTTTGCCAGACCTGTGGAGTCAGGGGGCACTCAAGCAAAGTGTGCAATGAGGCAATAAGGGCAGCAGTGAAGAACACTGGAAATAAACCTTTTCCAAATTATTCAGTGGAAATTGCTGACATGTTGAGGAAGTGGAAGATATGAGGATCAGGTTACCACTAGTGTATGTGCGCGGAGGTCATGTATGACACGGGGGTGACACATTCACATTGTGATGAGGCATGGGCAAGGAAGTATGGGGTGAGGTGGAAGAGTAGGAGGGAATATGCAGTTACCCAGAGTGGGCTGGAAGAGTTGGTGAAGGGCAAGGCATGGGTGAAGTTTAAGTATGGTCAGCTGACATACAAGCAGAAGTGGTTGGTAATTCAGGGGAGTTGGGAGTTTGCAGTGGTCAATGAGAGGGATGGGGTAAAATTGGGGATTTATGTGACAGGGATTGCACCTGTGCATGTGGGTGCGAACTTGAGTGTGGTAGATGACAGGGAGTGGTTGGAAGAAGGGGAGTTTTCAGGGGGTACAGAAGAGTTGTTGGAGTCAAAGAAGTTGGAGGTGGTGGAGGGGATTATTGGTGAAGCGATGGCAGTGAATGCAGAGCTTCCAGACAGGTCTGTGTGTCATGATGCATCCCTGGTGCATAGTTTCGATGTGCTGAAGGGGATGGTGATTTATCAAGCACCATATAACCAGTCATTGGAAGTGAAGAAGAAGATTCATGAGAGGATTCTTGAATGGTGGGAGCAGAAGATTTGCAAGCCAGCGAAACC
>MUHK01003454.1:0-14114 GCA_002151225.1 Paramoeba pemaquidensis
CTTTTCTTGTAATAATCTCCATTTTTTCACTAAATCATCTTGCGATGTCATTGTATATAATAATTGATGACAAAAAAAAATGTTTCAAAAGATTATATGAATAAAGTGATTGACATTCTAAAAATTAAAGATGTGCAAATAATAGGTAGTAGTATGGACCCAAAAATAAAATATGCATCAGACATCGATTTACAAGAAGTAATACAAACCAATGACTTCTTTCCAGAAGTACTCAGAAAGTTTCAACAAAAATTTGTAAAAGCACAAAGCAATCCAAAAATATTTATCACAGATTTTAAATGTGGTATGTTTCGAGGGCAACCAGTTCGATGGAATAAAAACACAATTAAAGACGGGTTTCAAAACATTGATGGGATTAATATTACATTTATTAATTGTCTTCAAATGAAATCAATCATCAAAATGGACATCATTGCACTCATTAATGGAGTATTCACAGAATTTTCAAACAATTATTATTTTACCTTTTCCGATGGCTTTTCTACAATGCCAGGGAACAATACCAAGTTGAGCAATGTCTTTTTATTCCAATTCCAACAAAAAATGAAAGAGAAGAAATATTTTAAAGCATTGAAACGATTGTACAGTTATTTCAAACTAAAAAAGAACAAAAAAATGCAACAAACCATGATAGATTTTTTCAATTCAAACGTCGGAAAATTAAATTATCAAATCAATAATCTACAAATCATTGACGCAGTTCTTAACAACCCCTTTCGTCAACCAAACAAATCAGATATTATTAACAACCTCAACATAATAAAAAAGAACTTACCACTTGAACTTGATCCATTCATTGACATTATTCTGAGACGACCAACATTACAAACAATGAAATTGGCAATACAAGATGTGATTCAACAGTTGACAGAGGTAGTGAATGAGCAAACAATGGATTTTATTGACAAGAAAATTGATTATCAAAAAATATAATCTTTTTCGAGTGCGTTTGAAAATGATTTAAAAATTTATTTATTATAATTATTATAGAATGAGTTTGAAAACGAGTGGATTTTGTGTATCATGTGGTAAGACAGTTAATGACAAATATAAGTATTGTTACAATTGTAATTTTTCGAGTGAAAAGGTAGAATGTGAAGGATGGTTTAACAAACCTTGTCCTAATTATACCACAAATGAAATTCAGAGATGTATTGAACATTGTATCAATTTTTGTAGTGAAGAAAGTACTGGAAAAAGAAAATCGACACTGCGACACTTGCAGAATAAATGTTGTACTCCAAAAACATGTTGCAAGTGTGGGAAGGTATTATTTGGTAAATATCATTGTTGTTACCGTTGCCATACACAAAAAAATAACAATGAAAAAAATGTTACCTCTTCAAGACATGTTACTACTTCAAATTATGAGTTTATTGATGATGATGATGATGATGAATAATAAAATAGTTTTATACTTTTTTTCTTACAAATAGTATAAGATGAGTTGCCTAAATACTGAAGCACAAGGCGAACCTATAGCGATAATTGAAGACATCAATGCATCAAAAAAGAAGAGAAATTCAAAAAATAAAATCATGAATAATCCAAATGAATGCCAATTTTGTTACAAAAAGACAACAGCCTCCAACAAAGCTCGACACCTTCAAACTTGTCCAGTGAAAAAAGCAGGTGGAGCGCATTCTAATAAAGTTATTTTTGTCAATAGTGATCCTAAAACAAAAGTAAGAAACCCAATGTCAGAACTTGTTGTCAGAGAAAATGAGAGAGTTCAAATGATACCAAATAAAAAGAAAGAACGTTTCATTAGTTACATTAGTGGTCAGAGCGGGTCAGGAAAATCGTTCTTTGTAAACAAACTAGCAGAAGAATATCATTCTATGTACCCCAAACGAAAAATTTACCTGTTTAGTTTACTCACAGAAGATAAATCCATCAAATGCAAACATATTAAAAGAGTGAAATTAGATGAAAATTTTTTAAAAACTGAATTGAATTTAGGCGACATGAAGAACTGTTTGATCATTTATGACGATATGACAAGGATTTGCATGATGTATTGGAATATTTAAAACAACACAAGAGATTACCGAACACAATTAAATCAAAGAAAATAAAAAACGATTTGGAAACAAACATTTCAAAAACAAATCCAAAAAGAAAAGAGGTAAATGCACAGTTTCACAAGGGGTATTATGTGGGTCATAAGGTAATTTCCAACAAAAATATCAAGACAAAAGGAGTGTACAACAGTAGGATTTATCACATACACGACATACAGAATAATAAGGTGGCATTGAGAAATGAAAAGGATGGGGAACCTTTAATGAGTTCGAAAAACGAAGTCTTGTACTTTAATTTGAATGATTTTGATCCAGCTTACTGTATTACATGTTATCGATACCAAGGGAGCACGATTGAAGAGGAATACAATATATATGAAACATGGAGAATGTCATTTAATGAAATATATACATCATTATCAAGAGGGAGGAGTTTGGATAAAATTCATTTTGATTATACAGCCAGAACATTTGATGTAGCGAAAGAAAATAATGAACCAACCATTTTAAAACCAAGACAAATGGCAAAAGGAGAAATCTATGAGTGTTATAATGAAACCAGAAACTTGTACTATGTTGGTTACACAACTACGACAACAAAGAAAAGGTTTCAAGAACATTGTCAAGAAAAAGAAGATCCTATTTACAAGACAGGTGGAGCAGAAGAGTGGAAGTGTAAGAAGATCATAGATTATTATTTTGGGGAAAAAATAAAAGGAAAGAATGAAATAACCATCAAGGGTGAAGAGGAAATCAGAAAAATCGAAGGGTATTATATTCAGGAGTATCATGAGAGAGGGTGTAAGTTGGTTAACACTCAGAAAGTACCAAAGAAAGGTACATTCAAAGCGACAGTCGGAAATGTGGGAATGGACGACTCTGTAAAGCAAAAATACAGTTATGAGAAAGGGAAATTAAGAAAATTATATTCAGATGAAAATGATATAGAACATGAATGAAAATTTGTCTCAATTATTTTACAATCCTAAGGAAGGTTTAAGTAATGTTCAAGAGTTATACAAAAGATCAAGAGAAAAAGGACATAAATATACATTAAAACAAGTGAGAGAATGGTATAATGATCAACCTGTTAATCAAATCTACAAACAACCACAAAAAGTACAACGATTCAATAAAATTCAAAGTAATAATTTTTCCGTAGGCACATTCCAAGCCGATTTAATGGATTTACAACGATTCGCTCGATGGAATAAAGGGTACAGATATCTGTTAAATATTATTGATGTGTTTAGTAGATACGCTTTTTCATTTCCAATAAAATCAAAAAAACCAAGTGAAATAGCACCTTTTTTTAAACAAGTAATAGATGAAGTAAAACCAAAAAAGATGTGGATCACGTTCGATAATGGAAATGAGTTTAAAGGTGATGTAAAGAAATTATTAAATGAGAAGGGAGCAGAAATACATTTGAACGACCCAAAATCATTAAACAGTAAGAATACTATGGGTTTGGTTGAGAGATTCAATAAAACATTATTAAATAAGATTCGAAAATACATGACAATAAACGACACAGTGAAATATTATGATGCAGTACCTGATATGATGGATAATTACAACAATACTGTACACAGTACAACAAATAAAACACCACATTCAATACTAAAAGGTAAACAAGTGCCATTAATTGAGTTACATGATACAGATCTTATTAAATATGATTACAAGATAGGTGATTATGTAAGATTTCAGAAAAAGAACAAAACCTTTGACAAAAAAGGGTTCATTCCCACATTTAGTTTAAATGTTCACCAGATCGTTGGAAAGAAAGGAAGACAGTATAAATTGGACAATGACAAAGCATATTACCCGGAACAATTAATTCCCGCCAAGAAGGGTGAGGACATAAGTGAAATCAAACGGAAACATCAAGCCGTTCAACAAGAACAAAAAATAAAACAAATAAACCAAAAAGAATTTCATACAAAAGATCTGGATAAATTCATTGTGGAGGGAAAGAGAATTAAGAAAAAGAAAACATTTGGTGATGATTTTGTTGAAAAGTAAAACCTTTATTAGAATTTTCTGTTAACTCTTGTCGTTTCTTTAGGGCCTCTTGTTTCTTCTTTTCTTCCGCAATTTTCTTCTTTTTCTCCACTTCTAATTGTCTTGTCTTGGTCTCTTCTTTCTTTTTTTCTTCTGCGATTTTCTTCTTTTTCTCGACGTCTAATTGTCTATTTCTCTTTTTGTGGTTGCTCGGAAAACAAACTGAACAAAATTCGTTTTCTGGTAGGAGGGAATCTTGACACGAATACGTTTCACCACCTCTTTCGAACGGTTTGCCACACACCAAAATTTCTTCTTTCTTTTGCTCCATGTTTTTCCAATACGTGTTCTTTAGTTCGCTAAAAAAAACATATGGTTGCGCTTTTTTGTCATTCTTTGTATTTTGTGAATTCTTTGTATTTTCTGCATATTGTGAATTTGAGTGAAATTTCAAAAGTTTTACCAATCAAAAAGAGATGATAAGAGATTTAAATTGTATGTTGATGTTCGTTTTCAATATAATTGGTAAAACTGGCTTTACCAAAAAAAATAAGCTCAATTGGGACAACTCTAAATAGCACTCTAATAATTATGAGGCGAATAAAAGATCGGAAGAAAGGTGTTGGTTCTTTTTTTCAAAACCTTTTCTTCCCCGGAATTGGCAAAAAAAAAATGATGCAAACAGGCAACACCCACCCTCGGTTCATCGCCCTCGCTGAACACCAACTGACTCAGTACACACCGCCCGAACTGCCTCAAGATCTTCTGACTGTGGAACTTGTAAGAGATAATGAATGTCGAGAAGCTTTCGAACAAGAACGAGTTAATTCTTTTGTACACACGAATCGGCTCAAACGTGATCATCAAAGACAAGTTCTTCAACAAGACCCTGTTTACCGCATGGGGAGATGTTCTTTTCAATACGTGAAAGCAAATCGCAAAAAAGGAATCGAGGCTGGTGATATGTGTATTCTCCTCTGTGAGAAGAACGGTTTTTGTGAACTCCACCGCGCTTATGCACCTCGTCGTCGTGTTCAACCTGATGTTCAACCTGATGTTCCCTCTGATGTTCACCCTGATGTTCAACCTGATGTTCGCCCTGTTCGCCCTGATGTTCGTCCTGATGTTCGCTCTGATGTTCACCCTGATGTTCAACCCGGTGTTCACCCTGATGTTCGCTCTGATGTTCACCCTGATGTTCGTCCTGTTTGCCCTGTTCGCCCCGTTCGCCCCGTTCACCCGAATGACAACTTCGTCGATGATGAAGATGATGAAGATGATGAAGTTGATGAAGAATTCCCTGAAGACGAAGAAGTCCCTGATGACAGCTTCGTCGATGATGAAGATGATGAAGACGAAGAAGTCACTGACTTATCAATGGAGGATTTGATGCTGATTGATTAATCGATGCGCACGATAAGCGTAAATTGTTGTAATAATGATGGCGTGTACACCCCATCTAAAAAAAATAGTGGTACCGCAAAGTTTGGTGAACTTTGTGTAAGGGGATGTTGATTCACCACAACAAAAACAAAAAAAAACATATAACAAAAAATATCATTACTACAACAATTATAATATAATATGAATAATAATATAATATGAATTTAAATTTTGTTAATTAAATAATCTATGAATCTTTGTACAAAATCCACAATAAGATATACCATTATAATTATTTAATTAATAATAAATAGTAGTTTAAACTATTAATAACTTGCACCGTCTTCCTTTACAACTTTCTTCCAACTTTGTTTTTATTATTCGCAATGCAAACAATGAAAATCCGTGTGAGAAGTTTTTGAGGCAAATGAAATAAAACTGTGGGATGTTTTAAAAAGATGGCATTTGATATCACAATTTTCAGGATGTTCTTGGATGTCTGTTGTTGTTGTTGTTGTTGTTGATCAGTTGTTGTTGTTGTTGTTGTTGGTTCAGAGAGGCGTTTGAACACATTCTTATCATGTCCTCAAAGGCAAACTGGAAACCCCATTGTCTGTAATTTCTTCTTTTATTTGTTGTTGGAGTTTTTGTTTGTTAGGATTTTTTAAATGATTCAAATAATGTTGGAGATTAAATTTTTTCACCATCTATATAAAATAGTGAGAAAATATATGTTTTTTTTTTGGTATCGCCTGGAAAAAGCAAACACTTTTTACCACTTTGTGCGTCACTTTTACTTTCCGTTTTGTTGGAAGTTCCAAGAAAACAAAAAATAAAATTTTACTTTCACAAAAATCACACCAAAAACCCCAAAAAACAATGGATGACAAATAAATGTATTATCTCTGCACAAAATCCAAAAAGAACTACCCAGTACATGGCCTTCCGAGACGTTGACAACGATGACAAAGTTCAGTTTCATGGGGTTTTGTCATGTCGAGAACCGTGTTTCGAGCTTTTCTTTCACATCGACATTTGGAGACTTTAGCGCCACATTTCGAGCAAGTAAGTTCATCGATCGTACGAGCAAAAGTTGGGTTTTCACACCTTTTGCATTCTTGCGCATATACTTGTTGAAACAGATGCTGCAGACCATGATGACCAACCTCTTCCTCATTGGTCAACCTCACACACCAAACCCAGGCGCTGTTCCAACGATTCTTGCACTTGCTGGAACACCGAAACTCTCCGAAAGCTCGATGCATTTTATACTTCTCAACCTTATGACAATCAAGAAGATGACTCTCAAGCAAATCTGGTTGAAACTGCTTGTGACAGAAGAGGCAATGTGTCTTTCGAGCCCAAGTCCCATCGTTCAGTAAATTGATCATCATCTTCAGGCTCTCATGTCTCTCCCTTTCTCTCTCCTGCCTCTCTCTCTCCCGTTCCTGCCTCTCCAACCTTTCTCTCTCCTGCCTCTCTCTCCTGCTCTCTCTCTCCTGTTGTTGCCTCTCCAACCTTTCTCTCTCCAGTCTCTCTCTCTCCCGTTGTTGCCTCTTCAAGCTTTCTCTCTCTAGTCTCTCTTTCTCCTCCAATTCTTCTTTACTCTCAAATAATCCCATTCTAAGACAACAGGGAAACAGACAGACAGAGTGGCAGTGTTGCGAAACTTTCGGAATCCGATCATTTCAGTATTATGAGAATCTTTGTCTATAAAAATAATTGAGAGTGTGTCATTTAGCTTTGGACAAGAAAAGAAAAAGAGAAGAAAAGACAGAGCCCAGTACAAAAGTTAATAAGATTGGAGTGGGTAACTGAGAAAACTTGATGAACTCCCTGAAGATTTGTTTGCTTTGATGACTTTTAAATGAACAACACGACAAACCAATTTTCTTAATTTTTTGGAGCCCCGCGATTCAAGCACACTTTTCTTAGAATTTTTTATTTTTATAACACCCACAGGATGAGTATGTTTGTCCATGCTTATTTGTGGTTGTTCATTGTTCGTGTTTGTCCGTGCTTGTCCGTGCAACAGGTGTGTAAACGATCAAAATAAAAGTTTGATATATTTTATTTCCTTACAGTGAGAGAAAGTAATTTTTCATCGGTAGAGAATGGGGTTGTTGTTGTTCACTTGATTTTTTTACTTCTCTCTCTTTCTCAAAAATCACACCAAAAACCCCAAAAAACAACAAGCCCTATCGAGCGTTTTGACACACATTAAAACGACTGTTGCGCGTGTTTGAGAGGCATTCAGTGAGAAATCGTGTTTGAAGCCATTTTGGACGTTTTGTGAGTGTTTTCGTTTTGTTGAATGGAAAGTCCCAAGCACATAGGGATAGTGGCCCTGTGAGAATCACCACTTGTTAAATGACCCCTATTTTGAGATTTGCTTAATAAAGACATCTTCTCTTTTTGCCATTTGGCTGGGTTTGTCTGCTGTTTGCTTGTGAAGAAAAGTTGATTTTCAAAAGAATAGAAGTGCTCAGAAATTGAAGGTAGTTCTGTTTTTCTTTCTTCATTATGTTCTCTTTTGTTATCAAAACAAAGTTACAGAGAGAAAAATTCAATTTTTTTACAGATAATCCAACAAGGGGGGGGCAAGTAGTTGAACTTTGGAAAAAGATCTGATTTTCCAAGGAATAGAACCCCTTAGAGATTGAAGGTAGTTCTCTTTTTCTTTCTTCATTATGTTCTTTTTTGTTATCAAAACAAAGTTACAGAGAGAAAAATTCAATTTTTTTAAGTATGGTGAATCTACACCCAGTTGAATAACCCAATTTGACAGTATTTCAGGCATAAAGTAACACCGCAAAGCCCTGAAAAAAAAAATTCAATAATATGTTGCAAAAGTTGCAACTCAAAATCGACGGTGTTGCAAAAGTTGCAACTCAAAATCACGGTGTTGCAAAAGTTGCATTTTTTTTTTTTGAAATGGTCCCAATTTTTTAGACACGTGGGGATTACCCCCACCCCCACTATCCCTATGTGAAGACAATTGAATCTTTCGTTGGTTCTCATGAGTGCCATCTAATTCGTGCCGGAAATGGTGTCAAACCAGACATTTATCGTTGCCGTCTTAATGATGGCCATGAGGTTGTTATTAAGAAACATTTGGCGAAAGTTCAATACCAAGCCGAAGTTGAGACTTTGACCAAACTTTCACCTTCCAAGTATCTCCCCGAACTTCACTCCAAGGATGACGATTCCCTTTTGATCGCTACGAAGCCTTTTTCCTCTTCTGCATCTTTCTCGAACTCCTTTGCCTTGGGCTCCTATCTGTCTCCCCCTCGTCCTTTTAATTAAATTTCAATGTATTTATTATCTTTAAATTCTTGTGGTTTTTGTTGATTTTCAAGGAAGCTTCAGTTCTCATGAACACTCCCACTTTTTCTTTACCCCTTTGTCTCTCCCTCTTCCCTCTTTTTATTTGTTTATTATTCCCTTTGGAGACTTTTATTGAAGTAAACTTCTCATCAGCTGGAATCCCAGCCAATGAGAATTTCTCTCTTTTTAAAACTTTCTTTTTATTTGTTTGTTGTTGACATTGGAAACACTTTCACACTTCTCCAGTCCGTCGGATCCGACTAACCTCTTCTTTCTTTTTATTTTTTGTTTTGTAGTTATTCTTCTCTTTGTACAACTCAAACATATCATCGGTACCACATCCCTGTTGTGATGTTTTGCAATCAAAGCAACCCAACACACAATTACTTTTACTAAAACCAACTTTTAAACTTTTCTGCATCAGACTACACAATGAAACATTTGTTGTTATCAGTTGCATATTCCTATTGCAAATAGAACAGTTCATTGACTCATCCATCAGTTGCTCAATGAAACAATAGTCCACATGATTGTTTGCATCATATCGATTAAGTTTCATGTCATGTTTCTTTGAATTATAAACCATTCTTTTAATTTTGATTTGTTTTCCATCTCCACACAAGCGACATTCTGTTTTGTTGTGAAATTTGCATTTTTTGGATTTATTATTTTGTTGTCGACAATGAACACACATCTTTGTTTTCCCTCCTCTGATTGAGACAAAGTCTGTTTCCTCTTTTTTGTGTTGACATCTGGAACATTTGATTTTCATCTTTTTGCATATTATTTCATCTCTCCAAACTTTTAAGTTTTTTTGAAAAAAAATACAAAAAATAACAGTGAGAATTTTGTGAAACTCATTTTTATTACCCATTTCCAGAAAGCCATTATGGACGTTTTAACACACCTTTGTAAGACCGTTGCGCATGTTTTAGAGGCATTTTGTGAGAAATCGTGTAATGAACCATTTTGGACGTTTTGGGAGCCTTTTGTGAACCATTTTGAGCGTTTTAAGAGCGATTCGTGAAGTTGGACCAAACGGGAGAGCTTACGACCTGACTGGGGTGGGTGTTGGTGAGTGGGGGGGCGGGTCTGGAATCGGGTGAGAGATAATGAAAAAAAAAAAAAAACCTGGTTCTTTTTCTTTTTCTTTTCCTTTCCCCTCAACTTTTCTCGCTGGTGGAAAAGGTTGTTCAGCAGGTTGTTGAAAAGGTTGTTTGGAAGGCTGTTGAGAATGTTGTTCAGAAGGCTGTTGAAAAGGTTGTTTAGGAGGTTGTTGAGAAGGTTGTTGAGGGGGTGGCGCAGAAGGTGGTGGAGAGGCTTGTTCAGAAGGTGGTGGAGAACGTGATCGTGAAGACATGGAGATTTGAGATCCTCCCTTTTGCATTTGAGGTTTTGATGCTTGTTGAAAAGGTTGTTGAGCAGGCTGTTCAGAAGGTGGTGGAGAACGTGAGCGTGAAGACATGGAGATTTGAGATCCTCCCTTTTGCATTTGAGGTTTTGCTCCCCACCGCTCAGTTGGAGTAGCAGAGGGCTGTGTTCCCCACTGCTGTGCTGGGGTTGAAGGTGGAGGTGTTTGTGATCCTGGCGAAGGTTCTGGCGGTGAGGGGGGACAGGATGATCCTGGGCCCTTTGGCGCTCCTGGTGGGGTTGGCAGCGCTCCTTGTGGCCTTGATGGGAGGGCTCCTTGTGGCCTTTGCCTTTTCTTCATCATCTCTTCCTTTGTCATCCTTTTGACGGTGGGTTTCTTTTCCATTTTTTTTGCACCAATCACTGCCGCGTGCACGCACAATGGGGATGTTTATTGTTTTCAACACAATTTGGAAAACCAAAAAACGAGTGGGAGGCCTCAAGTCGAAAAAAAAGTTGTTTCTTTTTACCATTTCCAAGGTGGGCCTTGGAAAGGTTTGAGGTAATTTGGCGGATCCGGAAAAATTCCCATCCCAAACCCTGGAAAAAATTGAACCCAAAAAAATAAAGAAACAAATAAATCAACAAATCAACAAATCAATAAATCAACAAATCAACAAATCAACAAACCGGTTGTAAGAGGGTGATAAAACACCTCCTTTGGCATAATCGTGTAGTTTGCTTCCAAAACTTCTTTTGGGGGAGGGAGAATTTCTATTTTTTTTTATTTGAGTGGGAAGGAGAAAAAGAATGGAAGAGAGGAGAAAAAGAGAACAACAAACCTGTGTCAAACAACAGACTTGTTGGTTTCACAGAATAAAGAGGAATTGGCTCTTCCTCTTCTTCAAAATCAAATCCAAAATCAGATAAATCCTCAATCTCCTCCTCAGCCTCCGCAACTTTGTCCTCTTCTTCTTCCTCTTCCTCTTCCTCCTCCTCTTCTTGCTCTTCCTCCTTCCCCTTCTTCTTCCCCTCTTCTTCATATTCATCTTCCTCCAACCCGCTCATCTCCAACACCGCCATCTTCTTCATCGTGGAAGTGAAATTTTTCCCTTGAAAAGTCAAATCACACATTGTTCTCTTTTTCTTTTTCTCCATCATCCCCATGGTATAGGAGTCCCATAACTCAAACTTGAACATGTTCAACCCTTTTCTGTATTTCACGGTTTTTGTCATGTTTTCGGACTTGATAAAAGTGTTTGATTCTCCTCGGATGGCAGCTTTTGCTGTGTGAGAGGTAAGATTTTGGTCAGAGAGTGGGATCTTGCTACAATGAGAATGAAATGAAAACGAAAAAAAAGACACAAAACAAACCATCACGAAACACTGACTCAAATATTTTGTGATATTGTGCAGGGAGTTGAGGGGGAGCCTTCCAAGATACCTTTAAAAATAAGGTGTCAAAAAAAAACAAAAAAACATTATGTACAACATACAACAAATTAATAATAATAACCTTCTTAAAAATGTCATAAAAACGCAAAGCAAGAGAGGTATGAAGCGAAATCTTTGGTTCCTCCGACAAAATAAACTGCAAAAACGCAAAAGTGGAGGGAAGAATCTCGGCAGGGAACTCTTTCTCCGCTTTCTTCATCTTGGCACTCAAAAATTTCGATATCTTAAAGCCAGAAGCAACCTGTTTCACCACAAATCTCTCAAACTGCAACTCTCCCAAAATCGCCAAACACAACACATCAAGCGTCAAATACTTGTAAGTGGTGATCTTTTTCTTCCCTGCCAACTTCGAAATCACGCCTTTCTTCTTCTCTTTCAGCTCCCCAGCGAGGGTCAGTGGGGTTCCCAATGCGTTCGGTTGGTGATACGCTGGAAATTCCTTCTTTACCACCCTTGGTTGTGTTTCGTCCCGCCAAAACCGAGCAATTTTGAGTTTGGCGGTCATCGAGAGAGCAAAAACAAGTGCATGAACAATCACATTGAACCCAGAAGAGGCGGGAAAAGAGAGATTTTGGGAGATTTTCTCCTCCAGGCCCTCCTCAGAGTCAAGAAAGGAGAAGTAGGGATCGCAGGTAGTGAAGGAGCGGAAAGAGGGGAGGGTGATGGATTTGACGTGGCGGGGGAAGGGGGATCGCCAAACAAGAGCGTAGCCCGTGATAGAGCTTTTCGATTTCTCGGGAGGGGTGATTTTGCCTGAGTCTACCAGTTCTTTGTACAGAGGGTTTTCTACGAACGAAGAAAGAGGGTAGAGGTGGACCACGTGGAAGAACATTGGGTTGCTTTTGTTATATTTTTTGATCAGACGAGCTTTTTTATCGCGCACGGTCTTGGCTTTGAGGCGCATTTTGAGGGGGAGGGCGGTTACTTCCCATAGTTTTTGGGAGGTTTTGAAGATTGATCGGGTGACTTGTTGGGATTCGACGCCGGTGAATATGCAAGCACTTGCATCAGGGTTTTTTGTGCTCTGTTGGTTTGTTTTGGGTTGTTTTTTGTGAGAATTTGTTGAGAGAGAAAAGAGAGAGAAAGAGGAGAGAGAAAAGAGAGAAAGAGAAAAGAAAGAAGAGAGAAAATTACTTCAAAATGTTCCACAAAATTATGACCATCCATCGTCTCCAAATCAGTAGGAGAGTCCAAAGGAAGAACCAACAAATTACCTTTTTAAAAAAAATAAATGAATAATAAAAAATAATAATAATATTTTAAAAAAAAAAAAAAAAAAAAAAAAATACCATGATAATTCCCTCCCGCCCAGTCAACACTATGAGCCTTAACTCCCCTCTTCTTCGCCATCTCAGAATACTGTGAATTGGCAGACAATCCCCCATATTTCTCAATATCCCAAAATTGAACAGAGAGAGAAAAGGAAGAGAGAAGCCTCAGCCACATCAACATTTCTCCATAACTTTGGTGCTTGTTGGAGAACAAAAGAAGATCTGTGCTTGTTTTGGGATCGTAAATGGGGGTTACGCGGGTAACAAACTCTTCATATTGCACCAATTGGTCTTTGTACCACAATTGAACATGATAGGTTGCCCGTTTGAAAATTTGGGCATTTTTCTTTACCACCAAATCAAGACAAAACATTGTCTCCTTTCGACTCTCTAACTCTCCCACATCCCCCTCCGCAGGGGTGTCCCCCAACAACTCCACGATCCCGGGTGTAATAACCACAACCTTGTATTTCAGCGAACAATTGACATCCCTCTGAGACAAATTGAGGACGGAGAAAGAGACAACCCCCTTCTCTTCTCTTGACAACCCAGAGGGGTACGACCATTTAACAACTTGAACGGGCCAACGGACCTCCAACGGGGGAGGAAGATAAGAGGGGGAATCGAGAGTTTTCCAACACAACAAGTTGATATTCCCTTGAACCTCAGGATGGTTTATCACCACTCCAGGACGGGTAGGAGCAGCAGGAAAGGGGATCCGCAACAAAATCTTGGTAGAAATAACTTTTTTCTCTCCCGGTTCGAGAAATTCATGCACATAATTCCCAAGATCAGGGTTTTTCAACTCCAATCCCCCGCGTGGGAAACAAAGACCAATCTCCGCATCCGCGGGGAGGGTGAGCGTGGGGGCATCCTTCCCTATGTTCTCCACCTGGATATCCACTAAAGAAACCAACTCTCCAGGTTCTAAAACACCATCATCATCCTCTGCCCGCACCTTCCATCCACACACGCGCCCCTTTGGCGGAGCCAACCCGCAATCGATGACTTTACGATTCTCCAGTCCCGTTGTTCCCCCTCCTCCTCCTCCAGCTGCTGCCCCCCCTTTCTCTCTCCCTTGCAAAACAAAAAAACGAATATTTCCATTTCCAGAATGCGATCCATGTTTCAACAACTCCCCCGGTATCCCTGCCTTCCCATTCCGTCCCCCCTCCCCCGTCACCCCCGGACGATGCCTCAAATTTGTTCTATTCCCCGACGACGCCACCCCCCCCCTCCCTCCCTGCCCACTCATCCCCTTCGTCCCCTGAAATCC
>MUHK01003473.1:0-14555 GCA_002151225.1 Paramoeba pemaquidensis
TTTTTTTTTTTTTTTTTTTTTTTTTTTTTTTTTTTTTTTTTTTTGTTAAATCAAAAATCGATAAAAATTTCAAAAAAATAACTAAAAATCAATGCAGGAGGAGCTGGTCCAAATGGAAGCTTTTTGACAACTCTCGCAAAATCTTCTTCTCTTCATCTTACAGGTTCCCCCCCGCTTCTTTTTCTTTTCCCTCCCTCCTTCCTTCTTTTCGCTCACTCCAAAAAAAAAAACCAAACAAACAAACAAAAAAAAAACAGAGTTGAAAGTGAGTAAAGTTAAGTCAGTGAATGATGTGTCTCTTTTTTCTCTTGCACAACACAAGTATTCCTTTCTCTTCTCTTCCTCTCTTCTCCCCCTTCTCTTCCCTTCCTCCCCTCTCCTTCTTTTCCCTTTCTCACTTTTTCACCACCACCACCACCACCAACAACAATAACAACAACCAACTAGGTGTCCAATAACCATTCTCGACATTTCCCACTGCAAACAACTCACTGGTTTCCCCTTTCTTCTTTTCCCCCTCCTCTTCCCTTCCACCCCTCTTCTCACCCTCTCCCCCTCTCCTTTTTTTCATTTTGTTTTCATTTTTTTATTTTTATTTTTTTTTCTTTTTTTTCTTTTTTTCCAGATCTTCAAATTCGATATCTTTTTTTGGAAATTAAAGACACAATTGAAGAAATTAATCTGTCAAAAACAGCTATTTCTGACGCAAGTCTTCAATTTATTTGCGGAAATAGAGAAGAGGTAAAATAAGATTTCATTTTATTATTATTATTTTTTTATTTTTTGGGTCTTCCATGAATTCCTTCTTTCATTTTGCTTCTTTTTTTATTCTTTTCCCATTTTTTCTTTTTTCTCACAAATAACCCTTCAAAAGGATCAAGAGGGGTTGAGAAATGTTTGCGAGGGGCTGAGAGTTATTCAATTTCGAGAATGTAGAGATATTACAGGTTTTTTTTAATTTTTTTTAATTTTTTTTTTTTTTAGGCGCATCGGCACACAAGACACACTCATTTTTTTTTTTTTTTTTTTTTTTTCTTTTTTTTTTTTTTCGAACAGAGGAATGTATGTACGTGACAGATAAAACAATGGCACCAATTTTACAACTTCCTCTTTTGGAAGAGTTAAATATTAAGGTTTGTTTTATTTAGTTCTATTTTGTATTCTCTCCTTTTTTCCTTTCTCCTCTTCTCTTCTCTTCTTCTCCTCTTCTCCTTCCTTCCCTCTTTCTCACCCTCCCCCCTCTCAAAAAAATCCAAAAAAAACCAAAGAGATGTCCCAAAATCACAACAGCAACAATGTCAGCGATCTGTAATGGTGCGTTACCTTGCCTTAGAAAGCTTGTTTATGGTGCAAATAAGCTGAGAGAGGGCGTAATTCAACATATGAGAGAGGATGTAAACCTTGTTCATGGGTAAAACAGGAGAAAAGTCGAAAAACAAAAAATGTTTTTTTGTGTGCTGTAGCAAGTTCACAAGAAAAAAATCAATAAAATTTTTTGAATTTTTTTTTTTTTTTCATAATATTGAGTTGATCCAGAGGCAAAATGTTGAATTTTTCTTTTTGGGGATTCATTAATGTTGGGCAACCACCACGGTTAATCGACTAACCGTTTCTTTTGACTGATCGGTCCCGACGGAACGAGTTCAAAGCGATTTCGAAATCTTCAACGGCGAGATCGAAAAATTCGTTGATGTTAAACAAAGTTCCTTGATAAAGAGGAGCCGCTCGACGGTACTTATCGAGTTGCTCTTGTCCATCGTTTTTTGTATCTCTGGAAACAAGGCCTTGTTGGGGCGTTTTTTGGAATTTCAAAACATAAAAGCCCAACTCACAACTCATTTCCGTCGGTCAGACGAGCCTTTGTATACCTCTCCCCAGTCATTGCAAAAAGCCTCACATCACAATGTCCGTAGTGCCATTTTTAGAGAGCTAAATAAGCGAGGAACATATTGAGTATTTATTTGGGTATATTCCCTAACCGTTAGTTAACCGGTTAACTGGTCCTTTAGTTGACTAACCATCGGTTAACCATTAACCAACACTAGGATTCATTCAGCATTTGTCAGGGTCTCCATTGGGTGTTTCATTTTTATTGCCCCACGATTTCTTTGAGGGGTTTCCTTTTTCTGTTGCTGGTTCTCTTTAATAATAAAACAAGAACAAATATTATTACCTTCAACCATCATTGATATCCCCCATGCCCCACTTCATTGAGACGAGGATCTTCTCCTTCATAATCTCTTGAGAGGAATAATTTGGAAAATGCACTGTTTGAGGGCAGGTGTCAGCTCGAATGAGCGACGTGTCGTTTTTAGAACGAAAATCCACTGAGATAGGCAGGAAAGCAGGGGAGGTGGGCGGCGGAAAAGTGTTGTACCCAGTAACGTAGCGGACAAAGTCCAGTCGCTCCTTGATTGAGAACTCCTCCAGAATGTTAAACAGCCACTCCCATCGCGGATTCTGCTTGTCATTGCACTTGGTAGTGGCGCGTAGGATCGGGAGTGGATCTTTGGCACCTGTCAGTAACCACATGAGGTCACTCGGAGAGAGGAGGAGACGGATGAACGGCAGCGGAACCACGGCGGCAAAGCCTCTCATCAAAGCTGCGAATTGCTCAGTGGCGTAGTTGTTCAGGTAGTCCAGGACCAGTCGGCGGTACCTTGGGGCAGATTCCTTTGTCACTTTTTCGGATTCTCCTCCTGGAAAGAGAGGATCCAGCACGTTTCGTGTCATCGAAGGAATCTCAAATCTCAGGTCCATTAGATCATTTGGCTCGCTTTTGCCTGATACAATGTCATCAATTGACTGAATATAGACCTTCTGTTGCGTGGTGCAATCTGTCAGGCTAATTGAGTGGCCAAGAAGTCGCTTGAAGAAGACATTCGTCATCATAAACGGCGCCCGCAGTTGCGAAAAAAGCGTCCCACCTAAAACCTTTCCCAAAAACTCGAGCATCTCAAAGTTTGTGGAGGTTGGGTCCAGGGAAAACTTGCCATAGTCTGGGTGGTTCTCTATGTACTCGCTTGAACAACCCAAGAGCGGGAGATCGAGCCCGCCCATCAATTCATCGCCCATCTGCTGAAGCGAGGCACGAAAGGGGCCGCCTTGATCAATGGCCTGTGATGCACCGCTCGGATTTTGCACGTCCCACATCTGGTCGCTCCCAGCACTGTATCTCCAGTCTTCAGCGGGTCGCCTGGAGAGCGATTCAAAGAGCTGTGAAAAGACTGAGCGTTCGATCTCCTGTTGCTTTCGCGTGGCTGAATCGGCACTTAGCGGGGTCGACCAGATGTAGCGGACAGTGGCATGGGGGAGGTCCTTTGGGCTTGAGCCACATATTTGTGCAAGCTTCTGATTCAAGACTTCGATTTTGTACTTGAGTGGCACGAGTCGCATCATGGACTTGATCGTGGATACCAAAAAATTCATTTGGGATTCATCTTCCTCCACCATTTCAAGAAGAACTTGAGTGGTCACATATATCGCCCGGATTGTTGCAAACGAGTCGACAAGCTGGGCTTTGGTCAGGGAGGCAACTAGCGGGTAATTTTCTTGCTCACTCTCACTCAAAGTTTCAAAAAAGTCTAATTTGCCCTTTGTCCCCAACTTGTTGTCACCTAGGAAACGTTTATCAATCAGAGCAACACACTCGCTGTACATGGCCAAAGAGCAGAACATGCGAGAGCCATCAATCGGTTCTTTGGGAGATAAACAAGAAAAAGAAGAAGAAAAAGAAGAAGAAGAAGAAGAAGAAGAAGAAGAAGAAGAAGAAGAAGAAGAAGAAGAAGAAGAAGAAGAAGAAGAAGAAGAAGAAGAAGAAGAAGAAGAAGAAGAAGAAGAAGAAGAAGAAGAAGAAGAAGAAGAAGAAGAAGAAGAAGGAGAAGAAGGAGAAGAAGAAGGAGAAGAAGAAGGGGAAGGAGGAGGAGAAGGAGAAAAAGAAGAAGAAAAAGAAGAAAAAGAAGGAGAAGAAGGAGGAGAAGAAAAAGAAGGAGAAGGAGAATCAGAAAGATAATCCAGTGAATCCAAATCCGAGGCTACATGTTCATCCACATCTGCCTGTGTGCCGAATCCAGGCAATTTTTGGCGCTCCTGGTCGACCTTATCCCACCAATCCTTGGCGTACCGCTCTTCCAAAGAACTTCCTTCCTCGAGAATGGAGTTGATGACTTGAATGTGGCCCCACACGCGCTCGGTTTCCTCGGGCACTTGGATCAATTCATGTCCGTTGCTGTTGTCAGAAAAGGGGAAGCTCCTTCTAGCGACAATTGTGTTGTATTCGCCCAATTGAGATGCGAGCCTCTTTCCGCCAAAGTTCATTTCGAATTTGTTCCTCTCCGACGTTGTTATTGTCAGTCCAGGGTAGAATTTGATTCCATCACATTTGCCCTTGTCCAAGGAAAATGCCACACCTTGAGAAATGCCATTCAGAGTGAAGGAAATTGTCCAAGAGTCCAGATCAAGCAAGTTGCCAACGATGTCGCCAATTGCCCAAGGAGCTGCGAAAAATAAAAATATGAATAAACAAAGGAAAGAAGAAGAAGAAGAAGAAGAAGAAGAAGAAGAAGAAGAAGAAGAAGAAGAAGAAGAAGAAAAAGAAGGAGAAGAAGAAGAAGAAGAAGAAGAAGAAGAAGAAGAAGAAGAAGAAGAAGAAGAAGAAGAAGAAGAAGAAGAAGAAGAAGAAGAAAAAGAAGAAAATCAAACCACCATAGGGAGAACATCCGTCATGCCATTTTGTGCAGCGAACTCCGCACCAACCCCAGCTCCAAGCGTCATCGCCTAATCCGTCACCAGAAGAGGATTTGGGCGTCGATTTTTCCGTCGTCCATCCCACTTGAATAGCATCGCTGAAGTTGATTATGCGCATTTCAAAATAGTGAATTCCACCTGCCAAGGGCGAAATCCCTTCTCCGAAGCGAGCCGTCGGAAAGGCCCCAAGTTCGTGGGATCTTGGAGGGGGAGCTGTAATGATGCCATCCTCTTCAACCATGTGTCCCGAAGAAATCACCATTTTTGCTCCCTTCGCCTCGGAAGGAGTGTAAAAAAACTCTCCCATGGTGATGTCCTGGTTGATCTCTCCCCCTGTGGGCACAAAATTGAAAACGCGGGTTTTCGCAATCTCTCCAATGGGTCTGGATCCTTCCAGGTTATTTCCAAGCGTCAACAAGTGTCCTCGAATGCCATTGGAGGACCCGATTCGCTTTTGCGAAACAAGACTCTTCCCCTCCACGTTGACAAAGAAAGTGCCAGTCGGAGACCCGCCCAGCGTCAGCAGGTAGAACTTTCCGGGGATGGACATCTGTGTGTTTTGAGAGAGAATCACGCGGCGCTGTCCACCATCCAGGTACAATCCAAGTTGCTTTCCACTGGCCGCGAGCCAAATCGAGTCGCCCCCTGAGGTGGTGGCTAAGACTCGCTCTTGGTGGCTGGCTTCTTCCTCCACTGGCGACCGGACCAACGTGCTAATCGCCCAGCCATTGGTTTCCAAATCAATGCGGGATCCCTCTGGACAGACCAGCATATCGTCGCGCTCAAAGCATAGTGACTGGTTCTCACCGAAGAACTCGACGCTGTTCAGTGAGACCGTTGTTGCCGCGCTGCTCCAAGGGCCATGCAGGACCAGGATGAAAAATTGCGCTGGAGAGACCACCGATGCCATGGCGCTCTGTTCCGAGCGCATTGCTTGCTCCGCAAAGGCAAACGAGACGATCTTGGTGAAGGGTTCGTCAGGAGAAGAAGGCAGCGAAGAGGTCTCCATCGCCTTGATTCTGTCCAGATGGGCTGGCATGGGTCGGGTGACGGACGCATACACAGCGCCACTCTTGGCTGAGTTCTCGCCTGCGCCCTGCCTGACCCGCAAAGCGGAAACACAAAGCGGCGAGGCTGTCTCAAAGACAACGCACACGTTGTTGTTCTGTTTGTTGGGACTGACAAAATCACGGCTCTGGTTCAAGAGCCCGGAGCCGTCCAAGAAGTCGCCGCTGGAAGAGGAGAGGATCGGGGCCATGCGTTCGTTCAGGGGGTACATATGAGACCCTGTGTATGCTTGCTCTCCGTCACAGTCCCCCACTTGGCTTTCAAATTGGCTCAGGGTGAGGCAGTTCGGAGAGTTTTGATCGTTCTCCTGGAACTGTGGAGAGAAGGCGAATCGATTGCCAGCAAACTGCTTAACAAAGCGCTCGGAGCCCTTTGCTTCCAAGTCCAGAGCTCTCAGCTGCTTCTTTGAGAGAGACTTTCGTTCCCAGAGAGCACACCAAGTGCCTTGCGCCAGTTGCTCATTCTCCAAGCGTGTTTTGGCTCTGTCTTCCGCGTTTCTGAGATGCTGCTTCACACCTGGGATGCCACGGAAGCGGGCCAACTGAAGGCCGATGCTCTTCAACGCAGGGCTGTCTCCCTGGGCTAAGAGAAGCTGCAGCTCGCTTGAACCAAAGAGGTACTTTGCGATCGCTTTGGTTGCCACCTCGTCACTGTTGAAGAGATCGCTAAGGCGGTCAATAAAAACACCGACGAGACGTAGGACACGGTTTCGCATGGAGCCCGTAAGAAGCAAGGCGCTGCGAAGCAACGCTCGGAAGAGATTGCGTTGTGACACGCTTACACCACCCACTGTGTTTGATGTTTGAGTAAAGCGCTTGGCAACGCCAAACTTGATTAGGTCTGTTGCGTTGCGCAAAAAGCGAGGGAAAGTAGCTGGGGCGTCCTTGGGCGGGTCCGCGTAGATTGGGTAGGCACGCCAAGCGATACCCCACTTTGTAGCACAAACCGAAGAGGCGGAAAGAGTGGTGGTCACTTGGAATGAGGGAGAGTGCACCACAAAGTTGCTCAGCGGTCGAAATTCGTCGAAGCGTTTCCTCCTTTCTTGCCAGGAGAACTCCACAACGAAGCCCCCAAACAAATCGCTGCAGCGCTCGTCAAACACCACTTGGTACGCTTGCACGAGCGCCAACGCAGAGGAGTCCTCCAAGTTGTGCGCGTCATAACTCTGGACGTTTTTGCAGGCGCCTTCTCCCAGCGGATGCTTGGACTCCCCCACCAAGCAAAATGGCTCCTTTGTGGGCAACAAGAGCCAGCGAAGGGCGCGTTCTTCCATGGCACCCAGCAGAACGTCTTGCGCTGGGGAGTTGAGGTGCGAAAACACTTGCTCCAGCACGGCTTGACGATCTTCGTTATAGCCCATTGTTTCAACCAACTCCAATAATCGACCGCTCTCGGCGATATTGTCACAGCAGTTCATGGGGTTGTGCTCGAGATCACAGAGAAGCATCTTTCGCGCCCACCCCACCATGTACATGCGCTGATTTTTCTTCAAGCGTTTGCTCACAGCGGCACTTTCGTTGTCCTCTTCCAGCCCCGACTCCTTCTTCTGGAAGATGGGAGTGTTTGACTCGGGAAGAGCGAAACTGAGCTGAGGGGTAAACAATCCTTCTTCGCCAACAGATTGTGAAGAGAATCTGCTAAGAGGCGCTGACAAGCCTCCCACGTACAAACCGTTGGCGGTGAGAGGGTGCTCATGAAACTTCCCAGGGATGTACGTGGCCTCGTCGTGCATGACTATTGCTTGCTTCGGATAGGGCGGCACAGTAGTTGTGGAGGTGAAGTCGGGCAAAAAGGCCTCCTTTGGGACAGTCGAAAGGTCAGAATAACTCGCCGTGATCTCATCCCAGTCGACAGACGGAGTGCGCAGCACCTCACTCTGATGGTACAGGTTGACATAGCCAGGCAGGCATGGAACCTTGAATCGATCCGCACATGAACGGATTGGAAAGAGTGCGCCTGAGTCCAACGGCGCCCAAAATCGCCGTTTCTCTTCACTCCGCACTTGAGGGAGATTCACCAACACGTGCTCCCCCTCCACCTTTTCCACCTCGGCAGCAAAGAAGGGGTTGCCCCAAAATGGTGCACGAGCCTCCAAGCACATTCCCATTTTGATTAGCTTGATGCGATCGGCTGTGCTCTTGTCTTTCTTGGCCCGCTTCTCAATCGACTTGCCTTTCTTGTCAGCCTCGCTCTCCACCTCGAGACAACTCCTTGAAAAGAACCGATCCAAACTAAATTGGGTCTCCAAATCCCGCAAATTGATCAATTCGGATTGCGAGCAGGCCAAATTGAGCAACTGCTCGAAGACACCATCACTCGACACTGAATCTGACATCCTCAAATTGTCCATCATTGACATCTTGAAGGCCGTACCACTGTCCAATCGCTGGTCAGGCGGCGACTTGGCGCTCATGACAGAGCAGAACGCGGACATTAGCTGTGTACAGAGCTTGGGGTGCTTGTCCATCCACTGATCTCCGCTCTTGTGACAACTCTCGAAAATGGTGTCGAGCACGCCGTAGATCGCACTCGCCAGATCGTTTCTTTCCTTGGAAAGGAGGTAAAGCGGGGACACTTTGGTCGACACGTTGTGAGCCACGATATGTTCGGTGCCAACGGAGAACACTCGGTACGACTTGATGTTGAGGAGGTTCACTTTTCTCTCCCTTGGATTGGTTGACAAAACAATCGCCTCTCCAGTTTGATTTTTCTTGGTGAACTCAACGTGCGCGTTTGAACGCAGGGGAGTGCTATACACAGTAGGCGAGAGGATGCTTGTGGCTGCACGGAGGGCACAGAGATCCTTCTCTTTGTTTACATCCTGGAAGCGATCGAACGCGTTGGTCACAGCCAAGTGTAGGAGTAGAGACCAGTGCTGCTTGGCGATATTCTCACGGATTGTTTCACGAAAAATGTGTGCAAGAAACGCCCCTTCATCAGTAGGCTCACTAGAGTTGCCCAGCTCCGTGTACCAATCGACCACCTTCTCTCCGACCGCTGCCATCAGAGGTGGCGTGGTCTGCATCCAGAGCGCGTTCAATCCGCAGAGTTTCTGAAGCACAAGCGCCCACACAATGCTCTTTTTCGTCACTTTTTTGTCGGGGGGGGGGCTCGGAGGCAAAGCAATGTCGCTCGCCAGCTTGAACCAAGCGTCGTCTTTGTGGAAAGCGTCGGGAACAGTAGAAAGCAAACCCAGCACAAGCACACCATAGTTGAGCACTGTTTGTTCAGCTTCGCCAGCCGCAAGGCACCAAGGATACAACATGTCGACCATACCCCCAATGACTCCCTGCTCCACGCTCGGGAGCAGCGACAGTTTGAGCGAATACACCTTGGCACTGCCCACACTGTTTTCCAGTTTCTCAAGCGAGGAGTCGCTGCGAACCCCTTCACAGAACTGGAAGATGTTGCTTTGCAGCACTTGGAAGGCAAAACGTGAGGTTGCCACGTCTTCAGAGTTCGCCAAACGACAAAGGTTCTCCAAGAGTCTGGTGGGCACGAAAATGTGCTGATATTGAGCCAGCTGCATGGGGTGCTGGTGGAAGCACTGCAGGAGGTTGGCGATGTTGAGAGGGGTCAGCTTTTGTTCTTTGGTGTTCTCAAGCAACTGCAACAAGCGCGTTGCAATGGGCACCAAAGACTGATAGAGCTGCACTGTTTCCTTGGGAGAAGCCAGTCCATAGAAGCTTTCGAAAAACGATCTCTTGCCACTGTCGGTCAGTGCCTTGGCCATTGCTTCGAATAACACCGCACGAAACTGGCACATGATTGGCTCGTGGAGCGTCCCCACAATGACACCAAGTTGCTCCAATGCAACGCCAGTACTCGTCACGCGACCTAACATGCACTTTGCAAGCTTTTCGTGCATCAGACTTCTCAAAGTCTCACCATCACCCAAAGAGAACTTGTTATTCGTGTCATTGATGACAAAGAAGAAGGCCATCTCACGAACCAAGCGTACGTTCAATTTTCGGGTTGCTTTGGTCTTCTTTTCATCTTGCTTCTCTTTCCCTTTCTCACGACCACAAAATACAGCCTGAAGAGAGGCCTGATCGTGCTCGAGCTTTTCCTGTGGAGATCGGAAATGAAGAAGAAATTGGGCGCGTGTCTCCAACTGTGCAGCAGTGTAATCCGAGTATTTGGGCTGGCCCTGGGTGAGTGCTTTGCCAAAGCTCTTGAAGAACTCTGCAGCGGCATCACTGGGTTGCTTCTCGGCGTCGGTCAAGACCTCGGTGTAGATCTCGGGGCGTTCAAACTTGGCAATGACCAGAAATAGTGTCCTTCCTAGCGTTATCATATTTTCGTCGAACTTATCGTCAGTTGGAAGAAGCTCCTCGAGCTTGGAGGGACGCTTGCTGTTGATAAAACGGCATACGGCAGCCCAATCGAGTTCTCTGTCAAGTCCACCACAACAAATGGGCAAATCCAGCTTGGGGATCTTCCTTTCAAACTCTTCCAACACAGTGACTTGGTTGCTGAGCGCCCCGGTGCAGCTGCTAATGCAATAAAGGAACCCAGAAGTGGCGATGTTTTGAAGCAAAAGGCGGTTTTCCTCCTTCACTTCTTGGAGGGCCTTGGCAACATCGACGCTGAGGAATTCCCACACATCACGCCATATGGTCAGCTCCAGCAAGATGTTGTTTTGCTTCATCTCCAAAAAAAGAGAAGGGAGCAGCATGATTAAGTGGTGGGCATGAGAAGGCTTTAGCTCGGCGGCACGTGCAGCCTTGAGGTGTGTGCGGATCACATCCAACAAGACCGTTCCCCAAGCGCCCTGCTGGGCAGTCTTCTTTTCCTCGGCGATGCGCGACCAGAGCATGCATTGAAGGGCCGATACCAAATGAAACCCCAGCAGGCGCTTTTCCTCCTGATTCGGGTGGTTGATGAGGAGAATGCCAAGCTCATTAAATGTACGCGCCTGTGAGGGCGAAGGCAAAAAAATGTTGGCGAGACGACCAACGTCGGGGGTGGAGAGTGTTTCGAAAAGAAGCTTGAAGCGCGCCTTGCTGAGCTTTGCGTCCACCTTGGCGTTGGCTGCGGATTGGAAGAAGCCCTCAATAAATTCGTGTGCCTTCCCAGAGAAGAGAACGTTGACCCCACTCACTAGCACAGCCACAGCGCTACGAGAGATCGCTGCGTCGTCATGATCGATAGATTTGTTGAGGAAGGCAAAGACGCGGTTGCGAGTGCTGCCAGAGAGTGCGACTTGGAGCTGCGAGGTGCTCAATTGCCGCTGCATTTGTACAAAGTGAACGTGGAGAATGTCAAAGGTCGCTTGGAGGCAGGCAGCAACCATCTCAGCTGTTGAGAGGCTCTCCTCTAACTGATCCGCCACCTCGACAATCTCCAGCAGAATGCCATTCATATCGGTGGACAGACGAAAGGCAAGTGGCTCAGACTGTCCAACATCCCAGAGCGGGTTGCAGTGTGCCTTGGCAGCCAGCGACATACACTGCAAGAGGTGGATGCCCAAACCCCGAAAGGTCGCTAGGGGGAGAAATGGGTCGCCCAATGGCTCTGGCGCAGGCGTTGAAGAGGCGAGCTGGGGAATGCGTGTGCCTGAGTAGACAAACGGCGCACGAAAGCGATAACCCAACTTGAGGACGCTCTCTGATCCCTCCTTCGCACCAATTGCATTCACACTGAGTACCGGATAGAGCAGGTTTGTGTCGTACGGTTCCTCATAGAAGTTGGCGGAGCAAATGATGCTTCTGGGCAGTTTCTGCGTTTTCACCAGGTTTCCTTGATGCGTAAAGAAGACCTCTTGAGTCTCAGGCCGATAGCCACAGCCAACAATGTCACCTGGGACGGGCACGTCCAAGGAAAGGGGATGAGTCTCGCTGTTGGAGAAGAAAAGAGACTCAAGGGGGCTCCACAGGACCCAAATCGGAGAAAGTTCATTTCCAATGTGGATCTCGGGGTCTTCAACGGGGTTTTGATTGAAGATGACTCCAAACCTGAAGTCGCCTCTGGTTTGCTTGAAAGAGTTGATCTGCAGCTCATAGTAGAGTGTGCTTAGCATTCCTTTGGTGGTCTGATTGGGAAAACCAAAGACTGGCCACGGATTTGTGGAGGTGACGCGATAGATGCCTTCCCCGTGGACAGTGACTGTGTCATTTCCTTCAATGCTTCCAATCGTTGAATCTAGTGTGACGACCCTGTCGAACGCCATGCTGGTCACGAAACGGACCACCTGCTCGGCTTTGTTGCCCTCGGTCCACTTGGCAGTGCATGTCGTGTGCACCAAGTCGCCCAGGTCGAGAGGGGCGGAGAGCTCTCCCTCAGATTTGAGAAAGAAATTGCACAGCCGGAGGAGAACCTTGACGTCGCCCAGGGCAGCAGCCAAAGAAACTGCAGATTCCAAGAGAGTATTTTTGAACGGAGCGCTCAGCCCTTTGCGCTCTGTGCAAACACGAATCATAAACGCCACCACCTTTTCGATGGTGGATGCAAAGGCCTGGAACGAAGAGTCCTTGGCCAGACAGAGCGGTGGCAAGCTACCTGCGTTCGCTACGGAGCCAATAATGTCGACAACTCCGCTCACAAGTGCCTCCTGTCCTTGCCCGAATGCGGCTTGCTCGAGCATCAACAGTTGTAACTCAAGGGCACCTCGCAGTAACAAATAAGGGGGCGGCGGCGCCAGCGACAAAGCAGAGCCTTTGTCTTGGCCACCTGTCTCTTGATTGGAAGCGGCGGATTGGGAGGCGTTGCGGAAGCTCATTGCGAGGCGGGCGGCTTGTTGGGCTGGGTGATCCCCCATCGAACGGTCCATGTAGGGAGTGGAGGGAGTGGTGAAGGTGGGGAGATCCAAAGGGCTCTGCCCAAGGCTCACTCGCAAGGCAGCCTCAAGAGCAGGGGTCTCTTCTTCCACAACCGTTGTGGATGAAATAGTGAGATCTTCATTGAGAGGAGGCGTTTCTTCTGAGGAAGAGAAGGAGGAAGAGGAGGAGGAAGAAGAAGAGGAGGAAGAAGAAGAGGAGGAAGAAGAAGAGGAGGAAGAAGAAGAGGAGGAAGAAGAAGAGGAAGAGGAAGAGGAGGAAGAGGAGGAGGAGCTTTTGCCTTCAAGAGATTGCTGAAGGGAAACGTCGCAAGAGAACTTGAGCAACTCCTTCACTGCTTTCTGGAGAGGCAATTCAGACTCCTTCCCACTTACTTCTTTGTCGCCCTCCTCCTTGTTTTTGTTGTTGATTTTCGTTGTGGTTTGATCGAGAGCACAGCTTTCACAAAGGGCATACTCGCAGGCATCATAGTCGTCTTCGTTCTGCTCGTGGCAGGTGAACAAGCCAACCGAATGCCCAGGTTTGCTCGTGAGGGAGCAGTTCTTCCCTGCGCAAATGCGGATCGTGCTGCATTGGTTGGCTGTGTAAACGAGCCGGTGCGAGTGGGAGGGAACTCGGATGATAGCGAGAGGAATTGAGTCCATCCTCCCGCTTTTTCTCGGCCACTTTTTGCTTTTTTTTTGCTTCGAAATGGAAAATATTGTTCTGCCCAATGGATTCCAAAATTAAGTGAAGAACAACGTCTAAAAAAGATGAACGTCTTTGGATATTTCCTTGTTGGTGTTGAATTGACGTTTTCTTCTGTAAACACAGATTTTCACTGAGACTTTGTCTCTTCATCTTGGTCTGCTGCTCCTCTTTTTTCCTTCACACGGTTCTCACGAAGTTGTCCAATGTGCTGAAAAATTCTCTCGGAGGGAACCAAGGGAAGACCTCCGGGAGAAGTTTCAAGTGGACAACAAATAAAAAGATAGTTTTAAAAAAGAGAGGGGGAGAGGGACACACAAAGTGGCAAGGAAAAGTGTTATTTAAATCCGCCTTTCATGTAATTAAACTCAATAGTTGGTGGACCTGTATTCTTCTTTCGCTCCCAAGTAATGGCGACGGCAGTATGCATAAATTGATCGACATTAAAAAACTCCATTCTTGTGGACAAAAAATCCTCGATGCTTCATCTTCTTCATTCGTGGCATCGTGACTGGAACGCCATCATCCAGCGCAAACATATGGTTTCGTTTTCTTGTTTAATTAACTTAAACTTTGGATGTTTTGTTTTCTTTGTCTGGCATAACCAGTTAATTTAATATGTTTAGAATTTTTTTGTTTTCGTTTGTTTTGTTGTGCACAAGAAGTTTTCGGCAGCTCTTTTTGAAAAAAATATTTTATTCTAGCGCTCAACAGTGTAATTCGGGTGAACAGCAAGCTTTCTTTTTTGTTCGTCACCATGATCTTCAACAATAATAAGCACATGATCTTTGGTGGCGAGTCTTTGAATGATGCATTTCACAATTCTAACTTCTCTCTGTTGTTGGTGTTGTTGGTGGTTTGTTAGTTTGGGAGGAAGGGGGAAGAGAGAAAGAGAGGAATTCTCTTTTATGCACAACACCATCAAAATAAGAAGAACAACAATAACAACATAATTTTAAGAAGGAAAAAAAAACAAAAAAACAAAAAGATATATCACCTCTAAGTCTACTTCTGTGTCAATTTGTGTGTGTTGTAGGTATTCGTTGATACACTCTTGTTGCTCAACACCATCAAAAGAGGGATCAACCTCTTCTTTTTTTCGTAAAATCAAAACCAGCAGGTTAGATATTGTTTGATACTGTTCGAATGTGATATGCACCTCTTTCGTGATTGTTCTCTTCTTCTTCTTCTTCTTTTCCCCTCCCTTCTTTTTCTTTTCCTCTTCTTTTCTCTCTTCTTCCTCTTCTTTCTCCTCCTCCCCCTCCTCCTCCCCCC
>MUHK01003484.1:0-51244 GCA_002151225.1 Paramoeba pemaquidensis
GAGAGAGAGAGAGAGAGAGAGAGAGAGAGAGAGAGAGAGAGAGAGAGAACCAATCAGCCCCCATACAACCAAAATTATCAAGGCCTGTTGCAATGCGTCCTGGATAGAAGGGAGAGAAGTGAGAAAGAGAGGGAGGGGGGAGGGAGAGAGAGTCTGTGGGAAAGGAAAGAAAGAGATTGCGCAAAGAAAAAGAAAAAAGATGGAAGAAAGAAAGAAAGAAAGAAAGAAAGAAAGAAAGAAAGAAAGAAAGAAAGAAAGAGAAAGGGAAAGAGAAACCCTTTTTGTTTCAGTAGAGGTACCAGTTGAGGATAAATCACCAGATGGCAGAGAAATAATATCGATCATTTTGCCTGGATTTTTTTTTTGTTATTGTGGTGGTTGTGGTTATAAAATGGGGGAATACTTGCGAATAAGACAGGATATGAAACTTTCCCTCTCTTTCCTTTCTTCTTTTCTTTTGACCCTTTCTTTCCTTTCCCTATCCAAACCAGCATAATGAGGGATGGCAAGCATAGATGCTGATGAAATCATGAGACCAACAGTTCCTCCAATCAAAAGCCACATCTTAAAGAAGAGGGTGAGAGAAAAAAAGAAAGAGAAAGAGAAAAGAGAGCAGAACAAAAAGAATAATGAATTTTTTTTAAAAAAAACCTCTTCTTTTGCTAATGCGACAAGTCTTTGTACGGTCGCACCTACAAAGAGAAATTGAGGGGGGGAAAGAGAGAAAGGGAGATACAATAAAGAAATGAAAGAACAAGAACCTGAGTACTCTTCTGTGATTGTTCCATCATCATCCTCCTCCTCATCAGCTCTAATAAAGAAAATAAAAAATAAGACAACAACGAATCTCTTCCCAAATCCTTCAAAAAAACAAAAAACCAAACTCTGGAGCCAAAAGTGGGTGAGAATCAGTTTCCCCCAACTCCACTTCCACTTCATCCGAAGAAGTTCGACTTTCCTCTCTCCCCCCCACAAAATCATCCATCTCCACATCAGACATTGTCTTCAAAAAATAAAAGTGAACTTCTACAACTCAAGAAAAAAAAAAAAAGGAAAGAAAACCTCACCACAACCTCTCCGCAATCCCTTCAAATTTCGGGACGAAAAAAATTTAAAACCCATTCAAAAAACTGTTTCAAAAAATATTAATTTTCCCATAAATCCTTGCCAATTTGTCGTCGACTTTTCTTGGTTGGTCGGGACGTGTCTCATCTTCGTGTTTCTCCCCTCGTCATTGTCGAGAAAGGCGCCCAGGAGTGAGAAGGACGAGGAAAAAATCGTTTTTCTCTCTTCGTTTTTTTCTCTCTTCATTTTCCTTTGTTTTTTTAGGGTCAACACGAAATGAATCTTGGATTAGAAAATCTTGGTAGATTTTTTTTTATTAGAGTCTTGGCACACCCCACTCCCAGCATCCCAAACAAATAGCCCATTTCCTCCTCCTTCCTCACATCCGATCCGCAATCACTCGCTCTTCGATCCCTGTGGACGAAGCGAGGCTGGCGGGGCTGTCAAATAAACTGGGAAACTTAAACTCGAACAAGGAACGTTTCTCTTCGAATTTTGCTGTCGCTAGATCGTCTAGGTCTTCTTCACACGACCTGGGAAGCCCCAATTGGTCCCAAATTTCAACAAGAGCGTGGATGAGCTCGAAAATCATCTTCGGGGAGTGGTCAGGGGAAGGGGTGAGTCGAAACATCTCTTGGCCAATGGGAACGGTGGGGAAGTTGATAGGTTGGATGTAGATGTTGTACTCTCTCAGCAGAGTGTCACTGATTTGCTTGCAGAGCTTCGCATCTCTAACCCGAACAGGAATGATATGACTCGGGGTTTCAATGAGAGGGAGGCCAACCGCACGAAGAAGCTCCTTGGTCATTTTCACACGCTCTTGGTGCCTTTCACGTTCAATATTGCTCTCTTTGAGGTGGGAAACAGCCGCACAAGCCCCAGACACGACAGCTGGGGGGAGAGAGGTTGTAAAGATGAAGCCAGGGCTGATTGAACGTATCACATCCATTAAAGCCGAGGAACCAACAACATACCCACCATAAACCCCAAACGCCTTCCCAAACGTCCCAGAAATCATATCAACACGATCGACATTTTTGTCCCGATCCGTAATCCCCCCTCCCCTATCCCCATACAACCCCACCGCGTGAACTTCATCAAGAAACGTCAAACACCCAAACTCTTCCGCCAAATCGCAAATCTCATTGATCGGAGCAACCGAGCCTTCCATAGAATAAACCGACTCGAAGGCAATCAACTTAGGGCGACTAGGATCTGTCTTCTCCAGCAACTCACGTAAGTGTTCCATATCATTGTGCCGAAAAATTCTCTTCTCGCAACGGCTATGGCGAATCCCAGCGATCATCGAGGCGTGATTTTGTGCATCGGAAAAGATAATACAATCCGGGAGAATTTTCCCCAAAGACTCGAGAGTGGATTCGTTGGCAATGTAACACGACCCATAAATCAGAGCTGATTCTTTGTTGTGTAAGTCCTTTAACTCGTTTTCGAGCTCGAGATGGTAGACATGGCTCCCTGCAATATTCCTTGTCCCTCCTGACCCCGCTCCAGACCGCTCAATCGCGTGGTGCATCGCGGCTGTAACCTTGGGGTGCTGCCCCATCCCTAAATAATCGTTGCTGCACCACATCGTATAGTTTTCCTCCTTTGGATTGATGTCATCGATCACTCCCTTTGCCACTGGGTAGCTCCCCTTCAGACGATTGAGATGACGGAAAACTCGGTATTGGTTGTCTTTCTTCAAATTGTCAACCTTCTCCTCGAAAAACGATGCGTGATCAAACTTTGTGTCGTCGTCGGGGGGTTGGGAATGAGAATGGAAGGCTCGGTGGGGTGGGACGGGTTGAAGATGTGGTTGTGGTGAGGATGGGGGGGTAATAGAAGAGAACAGGGGATTCGGAATCGGTTCAGACGAGTGAGAAAGGGTCATCAGGGGGGAGACAGGGCGCGAACGAGTGACCCCGGCTGAGTGGTTGAAGGGACAAACTGGCGGGGAGCCCGCCCTTTTGGATCTGGCCTCGTGTGTTTTCCCCATTGGATCCTCTTGTTTGTTTCTTCCCTCTACACTTTTTCTTTCCTCTCCAGTAGGAAAGAGCGATTGCAAAGAAGCCCCCACTTGCGAAGCATAAGGACACTTTTCAATAAATTCTTTCTGGGCTTGCGGTGTGTGCATCTCTCGAATCAAAGAAACAGACCCAACCACAGAAGGGAGGTTTTGTTGGAGATACGGGCATGACGAAGACAAAAAAAGAGAGAAAGAAGTCGAAACAGACGAGTTGAAAGGGCAACGAGCAGCCATTTCTTTCTTTCTTTGAAACCCGCAAAAGAAAGTGCAACCAAAAACGCACCCCAAAAGGGGGAGAAAAGTGACGTCAGCACAGAGAAAAGGAAGGAAAATTGGGAGAAATCTGTCAATTTAGGGTTTTAATTTCTCGAGATAAATTTAGAGTTCTAATTTACGGTAAAAAACCGCGGGAAAAAAAATGGATGTTTCTTCTCCAAATGCCGAAAGTCATCCTTTTTCAACAACGGGTCATGAGTATTTGTTTCAGTCAAGAAGTGACTTCAAAATTGATTCATTAAACTTGTTCTCCAGATCTTCTTTCCTGAAAAATGAGTTATCTGAATACACTACAGCTGTGTAAACATATGTGAGAGGGTCCCCCTCCCCAAAAAATCAAACCCAAGGGAGGCCCCCTGGCTTGTCACCCAGTTGTCAGGTCCTTGTACTGTGTGTTTAGGTTGAATAGACCCACAATAGCTACATGTGTAGGCAGTTTTCTTGTTGAAAGCTTTTTGATGCCTGCTCTTCTGGCGCATCCAAGAAATGAAAATTTTTGGAGAAAATAAACACTTCCATAAAATTTGATGTCACAAAATTTTGAGATTTTTTTTGTTTTTTTATTTATTTTTTTTTTTTTTTTTTTTTGTGTCATTCCTCCGTCCACCTCCCTCTCCAACCCATTCTCTTCAACGCATCCTCAAACTCAAGTTTCTTCAATAGTTGTTCATCTGATAAATTCTCTTCACTCGAATTCAGCGAACACAACCACTCCAAATCATCAACAGAAAACTGGTCCATTAAACTCCTCAAAGAACTTCCCTCCAACTCTCTCGACTCCTCTCCAATGCTTCTTTCCTCCCAGTCCTCTCGTTCTACTCCCTCCTCTTCACAAGTAAAGGATGGAATTCTATCAAATAATTCATCATGGAGGTGATCGTTGGAAGAGCGGAGAGAGGGGCGAGGGAGAGAGGAAGAGCCGAGGAAAGCTGTTTCTTGGTCAACAAATCGTTCCAACTCATCCATTGAGAGAGAGCCAATTTGGCTTTCAAATCCATCGGGGGAGAGAAGCGGAGAGGAAAAGGGAGAGGATGAGAATGAGGAAGAGAAGGATGATGAAAAGGAAGATGAAAGAGTTGGGGAAGGAGAAGAAGACAAAAGGGGCGAGAAATCAAGAGAGGGAGAGGGTGGAAGGGAAGGAGATGGAGATGAAGGAAATGAAGAAGGAAGGAGAAGACTGGGAGAGGAAGGAGAGAAAGAAGAAGAAAGAGGAGAGGATGAAGGAATTGGTGAGGAAGGAAGAGAAGATGGAAGAGAAGGAGAGGAAGGAAGAGAAGGAGAACGAGAGGGTGATGAAAGTGGAGAGACAAGAGGAGATGAGGGATGAGAAGGGGATGAAAGATGAGAAAGAGACAAAGCATCAGAAGGGAGAGGAGAGGAAGAAAGAGAAGAAGAGGAAGGAAGAGAAGGGGAAATAGAAGATGGAAGAGTAGGGGGGGAAGGGAGAAGAGGAGATGGAAGAGAGAAAGAAGTCGAAAGAGAAGAGGATTGATCATCAACAGGGGCGACAACCAGGCCATCAAACGGGTCTTCAGTGTGCTTCAAAACAACAGCATCGAATTCTTGTCGGAGAGAAGCCTTCGTTGGGCTCAACCCAACCGTGTCATCTTCATCTCTGAGATTGATCAAAGAGAATCTCTCAAGGTCTTCCATTGAGAGAGACAAAATAAACTCAGCGACTTGGTTGCTTTCTTTTGACTTCACTGCAGGCTTAATTTTCATTTCTTCCATCTCCTCCATCTCCTCCATCTCCTCCATCTCCTCCATCTCCTCCATCTCCTCCATTTCCGCCAGCTCCTCCATTTTCTCCACCTCCTCCACCTCCTCCACCTCCTCCACTTCCTCCACTTCCTCCACTTCCTCCACTTCCTCCACTTCCTCCACCTCCTCCATCTCCTCCACCTCCTCCACCTCCTCCACCTTCTCCACCTCCTCCACCTCCTCCACCTCCTCCACCTCCTCCTCCTCCACCTCCTCCACCTCTTCCACCTCTTCCACCTCTTCCACCTCTTCCACCTCTTCCACCTCTTCCACCTCTTCCACCTCTTCCACCTCTTCCACCTCTTCCACCTCTTCCACCTCTTCCACCTCTTCCACCTCTTCCACCTCTTCCACCTCTTCCACCTCTTCCACCTCTTCCACCTCTTCCACCTCTTCCACCTCTTCCACCTCTTCCACCTCTTCCACCTCTTCCACCTCTTCCACCTCTTCCACCTCTTCCACCTCTTCCACCTCTTCCACCTCTTCCACCTCTTCCACCTCTTCCACCTCTTCCACCTCTTCCACCTCTTCCACCTCTTCCACCTCTTCCACCTCTTCCACCTCTTCCACCTCTTCCACCTCTTCCACCTCTTCCACCTCTTCCACCTCTTCCACCTCTTCCACCTCTTCCACCTCTTCCACCTCCTCCGCCTCCTCCACTCCCACCTCCTCCTCCGCCTCCTCCGCCTCCTCTGCCTCCTCCACTTCCTCCACCTCTTCTACCTCTTCCACCTCTTCCACCTCCTTGGGCTCCATTTCCTCATTTTTCTTTTCTTCCTTTTCCTCCTCTTTTTCTTCCTCTTTTTCCACTTTTTCCTCCTCTTTTCCCTCTTTTCCCTCTTTTTCTTCTTCTTCTTTTTCCACTTTTTCTTCCTCTTGCTCTTGCTCTTCCTTTTCTTCCTCTTTTTCTTCTTCCTCAATTTCCTCGATGAAACCAGACACCTTCTCTTGACCAAGAGATTGGGAAAGGTGATCAAGCAGATATTCAAGTTGGAGGAAAACGGGGGCTTGGGGGCTGGAGACAAGGTCACGAGAAGTTTGCAAGCCCAAAAAGGTCTGAAAGTCGCTCTCCTCGATTTGATCCAATAATTTCCACAGCATAGCCCCAGCTCCGTCACCCAAAGTCAATCCACTCCTTTCTGTCTCAGCATTGATTTTGTCGACGGTCGTGAGAGGAGACGAAGAAGATTCGTTCTTCCTCAAGGAGGGCTCCTCTCTTTCTTGGAGAATCTTCACCAACCTTCTCTGAGCTTCCAACTCCCCAGTCCGTTTCGTCAAGAGGGCATTCTGAGAGCGCACTCTTTCGAGATGAGAGTCAAACTGCAAAGCTCTCTCCAAGGACTCAAGGCGAACTTCATCAGCTTCATTGTTCAGGAGAACCTGTGTGGGCGATGAGAGAGGACCCCTTTCGCAAATGCGCTGATAAGCGAGAATGGTTTGGGTGTTCACATCATCACATCGTTTCAAGACACTGATCTTCTTTTCAAGTCGGGAGATCTCTTCCTTCTGTTTTCTACATTCGTGTTGCTGTTCAGCAAGCACTTCACTGAGAAGAGAAGGGGGGCCAAGGGGCTCAATTTCTCGTGGTGGGTCCTCCTTCTCTGATTGGAGTTTCTTGTTGAGTTGGAGAAGGGATTGGATGCACGAGCCATAACGACGATTCGTTTCTGCCAAAACTTCAATGCGCTTTTCGGCTTGGTTTCGTAACTCAATTTCGGTGTCCAGAGAAGCAGTCAATTCACTAATCTCCCTTTCATTTCCTTGCTGCAACTCAAAGAGGTGGGTTGCTTCATCTTTGAGAGGGAAAATTGCAGACACAATTCGGGCTTCGCATCGCTTCTTCACCTCCTTCATCTCCTCTTGAAGTTCCATGTTCAACTGTTTGATCGATTGAAGAGCACCATCCCTCTCATTGCACTCCTTTTGTTTCAAATGGAGGGCTTTCTCGAGAGTGAAAATCTGTTTTTGGTCGGTTTGCAAGGTCTGATCTTTCTCCGAGACCAAGCGCTCCAGAAGATGGATCCTGGATAAATGGAGCTCAGCCGCGCGGGAAGCTTTCTCCTTCTCCTCCAACGAACTCTCCAGGGTTTTCTCAAGCGAAGAAATTTTTTCCCGGAGACGCAAGGCTTGTTGTTTCGCTGTCTCAGTTTCCCTCTTGGTTGCAAGGAGCAATTTCTCCGCTTCTTGGTGGTTGGACAACAATTGGGCAGAAGTCCGTTCAGTGATCTCAGAAGTTTGGTTTTGTGCATCACTCAACCCATGCTGAAGTTGGGAAATCTCATTGGTGGAAACAGTGAGTTGGCTTTCGAGCTGTGCCTTCTCAGTCATGAGCCGATCTTCAGTGGATTGAAGCTCTTCCAGTCGCTTCTCATGTTCAGAGAGTTGACCTTTGAGCTCGTTCTCTCGTTTGACCAATCGAGAGGTTTCATCTTGTGCCTCTTCCAAATCGTATCGAAGCTGCATAATCTCGTTTGTGGAAGCAGTGAGTCGGCTTTCGAGCTGTGCCTTCTCAGTCGCAAGCTGACTTCCAGTGGATCGGAGCTCTTCCAGTCGCTTCTCAAGTTCAGAGAGTGGGATTTCATCTCGCGCCTCTTCCAATTTGTTTCGAAGTTGTGTAATCTCGTTTGTGGAAGCAGTGAGTTGGCTTTCGAGCTGTGCCTTCTCAGTCGCGAGCTGACTTTCAGTGGATTGGAGCTTTTCGAGCCGCTTCTCGTGTTCAGTGAGTTGATCTTTGAGCTCGTTCTCTCGTTTGACCAATTGAGAGGTTTCATCTTGTGCCTCCTTCAAATTGTGTCGAAGCTGAGTGATATCATCGGTCGAAGTAGTGAGTCGTTGGATTTCGAGCTGCGCCTTCTCTGATGAAAGGCGGTTTTCTTCTTGGCTCAATTTCAGGGCATGGTCAAGAGAGAGCATCTCCGCTGAGCTGTGGGTCTTGGTTTGCTCACAAAGGGCTCTCGCTTCGTCTAACTGGCTCTGAAGAGCGTCGGCTGCTTTTTTCTCTGCCACAATCTGGCCTTTCAACTCCTTTTCCACCTTCAAGTTCCTCTCTTGCTCTTCAAGAAGACGAGCTTCAATTTCCTCTAAACTCTTCTTTTCTTGGAGCGGGGAAAGAGCCGGGGAGGGAAGGGGTGGNTCTTGGGGTTTGGGGAGGGGAGGGAAGCAAAGGGAGCAAAGACAGGGACTGCCTCTGCTCTTGCTTCAGCACATATTTGCGCACTGTGGACTTTTTCTGGGACAAAGCCACTTGGGACTTAAAAGTTCGAATGTACCGCACTAAGGTCTGGAGCTGGACTTCCGCCTTGCTTCGCTCTTTCACCAGATCAATCACTCTTGGATCAACAGAAGGAACAATTTCTTGGGTTGATGGTGGTTCGATTTGCTTGAAAGCAGCGAGTTGTCCTCTCAAAAGGGCCAGTTGGGAGTTCAGTCGAAAGTTATCGTTCGAAATACCCCTCAACCTCAGCGTTTTCTCACTGACAACCGATTCCATGGAGACAAGGGAGGTGTTTGCACAAGAGAGGTAGTGAGCCATGACCAAGTTGGAGTTTTTGAGCTCATTATTTTCGGCCTTGAAGAACTGAATCTCTGCTGCCGCACATTCGAGGAGCGAGAAAGCTTCCAACAGAGCATTTTGCGAAAGAGCCAATTGCTGTTCGAGACTTCCGTGCTGGGCGAAAAGTGCATTCCTCTCAAGGGCGAGGTCATTCATTTGGCGGTGCAATTTGGCAGACTCGTTGGAGACATGGGTTTGAACGGCTCCAAGCAATCGCCTGAAGTTTGCACGTTTTCTTTCTTCGCCCTTCTCTGAATTGGGCGAGAGAGGCTTTTCTTGCTTTTGGCATGCCAACTGATCGATTCTCAGAGTAGCACAGCGAATCGTCGCACGAAGAAGATACTCGTTTAACTGAGACTGCCCAATTTCGCTTTGCATTTCCTCCAGGGCTTGAGAAGAAGTGGCGAATGCCTCTTTGATGGATTTCATCTCATTCTCTCGCTGATTTGCCAAGTCGACATAGCGAGAGAGGAGAGACAATGAGTGCCGGTGTGCTTGGAGATGGCTGTTGGATTGGAGCTTAGCGAGATCGAATCCTCTACAAATGTTCACGAGAGCCGTTTGGAGTGACAGGATCTCGGACGAAGATTTCTCGGACACATGTTTCAATTCTTTGAATCGGTGACAAAGGAAGCTCACTCCATTATCGACCTGTTGCAAAAGAGAAAGCGATTCACACACCGCCTGAGAATCCTTGGGAGCGAAATCTTCTTCACCAACAATCGAGCGAATTTTTAACAAGATGCGGGCAAGAGAGCAGGTGAGAGTGGAAGAGGGAAGGGTTTGTGAACCTTCAGGGTCTTTTGCCGTTTGTTTGAGCTCCACCACTGAAGCTTCAGACTCTCTCAGGGCCTCACACAGAGACTCCTTTTCTTTCCCCCGCTCTTCAAGAACAGCAAGAGCATTTTCAAGCAAAGAAGTCAGCTCTTCCAACTCAAGCATGGTGGCCTTTTCGGTCTCCTTTGAGCTTTCTGCTTCATTTTGATGTTCTACCTCCTTCTCTTTCTCCAGACCTTCGAGTTGGTTGACCCGAAGAAGAGCAACCTCACAAGCTTCCTCTGTCTCAGCCAAACGCGCAAGTTCCTCATCAAGAATAACACACATTCCCTCAAAAAGCTCATTTCCATCAACGAGGTGATTTGGATCTTGGATCCCGAAAAGATTGGGCTCCAAGAATGGATACTTCTCAAGTAAATCACGAGCAACCTTGGTCGTCTCTTGGTGGCTGTTTTTGATGAGCTCAGCCATTTGGGATTCTGTCGTGCTGGCCCGGGCTCGCAAATCTCTCAGTTGTCCTTGCGTCGTCTTGAGCTGTTCAGACAACAAAACAATCGAATTCTTGAAGTCTGACACTTTTGAGGCGATCCGAGGGACATCAAGTGTGGGGAGTCTCCCTACTTCGCTCTGAGAACGTGAGCGCCACTCGGACCTCCAATCAGTCATCGACCGGCGATCACCCAGTGTTCGCTTAACCAAAGAGGTGTCTGATTCTAAGCAAATGGAAGAAATTGTTGCCAGCCCATTGCGGAAAATAGAAGACTGATGTTGCTCCTCCTGCAGCTCGGAGCTTTTTTTCTCCACCTCTTCTTTTGCATGTTTCAGATCGTTCTGCAGAGACTCAACGAAATCCATTAACTCCATTGACTGCTGAACATACTTCAACTCCAGCTTTTCCAAACTTCCGCTCTCCATCTCCTTGGGTTCCTCATCATTTTCAGCAGGGGCACTGATTTGAGTTTCTTGAAGGATTTCAAGCTCTCTTTTCGCTGCGAGCTGCCGCTGCAAAGTTTGTTGCTGAACCAAAGACGTGTTGGCCACTTCTTGAGCGTGAAGGAGGTCTCCTTGGAGTCGCTTCACCATTTCAGAGGATTTGCTCAGCTGCTGTTCGATTTCGGTCTTTTCATCATTGATCCTCTTCCTCTCATTCTCGAGTTGATCACCTCCCTGATGGAACAAGTTGGCAGTTTCTTGTCGAGATTCGAGGAGCTCTTCTCGGAGTTGTCCCACATCACTTTCTAACTCAGCAACTTTTTTGGTCAGGCAAGCCTTTTCAAGGGCCGCTGACTCAACTTCTTTTCGGAGGTCATTTTGTTGGTCTGAGTCGGAAGGGGCACTTGTGTGCAGGGGGGCTTCTTGGTTGCTTTGCCGGTTTTGCTCCTCTTTTAACTGGAACTCGGCGTCACTTGCCTTGCGAATGAGATTCTCATTGTCCCAGCGAAGGGACTCATTTTTGTTTTTCAGCTCGATCAAGTCCTCTTTGAGTTGCGAAACACGTTCATTCGCTCCTTTGCCGGACTGAACTTGGTCTTGAAGAGCTTCAATTTCAATTTCGACTCGGCACCGAGCCTCCACCTCTCTTTTGATCTGCTTAATCAATTCCTCCCTCTCCTGGCTTTCTGAAGAGGGGTTTGGACCGGCCAGAGCTTCAGCACTGAGAACAGAGCACCGAGCCTCGGCTTCTTTCAAAGAAGAGGAGAGTTCATTGAAATCCAATTGAAGCTTGGTATGCTTCTCTTGGAGAGCTTTGAGGTCTTCCTCCTTCTCCCGCAATCGCCTTTGTTCTTCCAACTCAGCCGCCAGCCGTTTTTTATCCTCAGTTGCTCGCAACAGATCCAACTCGAGCTGTGCTCCAGCATGTCGTTGCTGGAATTGATCTTTGTGCTTTCCCAGCTCCCCTTGGGCTTCCGAGAGAAGTCGCTGGAGCTCACTCTCTCTTGAGGAAGAGGAAGCAATCTCTTGACGGGAAGCAGACAGGTCTTGCTGGAGTTGAGTGGTGTGCTCTTCGAGTAGCTCCTTTTGAGTTGTCATTTTCTCAACTTCCTCCTGTCTTCTGTTGGCAGCTTGTTGGACTTCAGCGAGGGCTTCTTGGAGCATCTTCGCTTGCTCACCCCAAAGCTTTTCCTTTTCTTGGAAAGCCTCAGAGAGGAGAATTTGTTCCTCCTCTGCTATTTGTTTTTCGACCTCTCGCTGTTTGTTGGCTTCTTGGAGTTGCGCATTGGCTTCTTGGAGTTGCGCATTGGCTTGTTGGAGTTGCGCATTGGCTTCTTGGAACTGCAGCTCCTTCTCAGCGAGTTGTTGCTCCTTCTCAGAGAGGGCATTTTTGGTCTGTGCGATCCTTTCGGCCGACACCTGTCGGTGCTCTTCGGGGTGGAACTCACTGGCAACAATCTGCTCTTGAGCTATGACGCCCTCGTATTTGTGTTGCATCTCTGAGAGTTGGCATTCAAGCTCATCGATTTGCTGATGGGCTACAGCCACCTCATGCTGTGCTTTGAGCGCTTGTTCTTGGAATTGGGCGGTGTCCAGCGAATCATGGAGCTCTTGAGCAAACTGTCTCCTCTCTTGGGATACTCGCTCGGTTCTTGCGAATTCTTCTCGTTGCTTTTCCAATTCTCTGAGTGCATGTAACTCTTCTCGACAAAGAGAAAACTGGTGTTGGATACTTTCTTCGTGATTGAGAGACTCTTGCAATTCTTCTTGGGCCCTCTGCAAATCTTTTTGTGCTCGAATAAATTTCTCGTTAAGCCTTGAGAATTCGGAATTGTGCATTTGCTCCACAAACTTCGGTTCAGCGCTCGACTCGACTCGATCTGCAAGCTCGAGCTTCAAATTCGCAATGGTCTCAAATGAGGTTTCGAGCTGTTGGTTGAGTTGGTCCCTCTCTCTCGAGCCCCTCTTTTCTTGGACTATTTGGGATTCTTTGAGGGCTTCCACTTCTCCTTGAGCGCCAGAGAGTTGCTTTTGGAGATTGTCAGCTTGTTGGAGGGCCACAACCGTTTGCTCCTGTGCTTTTAGAGCCTCTTCTTTCAACAACGAGACCTCTGACGAATTGTAGGACTGTTTATCTCCTTGCTCCCCTTCAGCACCCAACTCCTTGCGCTGCTTTTCAAGCTCATGGAGGGTGGTAAGTTCCTCTTGGCTCTCCAAAAGATGGCGCCGGAGTTCACCTTCGCGCCTCACCAACTCTGCAGCTCGGGTTCGAGCTTTGGAGAGCTCTTCTTTGAGCTGAGCATTTGTCGACTGCTCTTCCATTTGTTCGTGCAGTTTAACATCTTTATGAAGGTCTTCTCGTTCCTTTTGAGCTTTCAGTTCTTCCAAGGCCTTGGAAAGCTGCTGCTCCAGATCTTCTACTTGCTGCAGCAACGCTTCTGAATGCTGCTGTGCTTTGAGTGCTTGTTCTCGGAACAGCGAGGCATCTTCCGACCCAGAGAGTTGCTGCCCAAGCTTGAGCCTTTCGGCTGTGATTTGTTCATTTCTCACTAGCTCTTGTTGCTTTTCTAGCTGCTCTCGCATCTCCAAAAGCTCGTGCTGGAGGGCACTCTCCCGTTGTGACAATTCTTCAACTTCAGAGAGAGATCGCGCGAGCTCATCTCGAAGCTGCTCAGTGACTTTTGACAAATTTTCAATTTCTTCCTTCCTTTTGGTGGCTGTTTGGTCGGCTCGGGCAAAAAGCTCGGCTTGCTTCATTTCTGACTCGCGAAGAGCTTGCAATTTTTGGTGGGCTTTAGTAAGCTTCTGTTGAAGATCTTCCTGGGCCAAAAACTGCTTCTGAACTTGGCTTTCCCTTTGTGCCATCGCAGCCACCTCATCTTGCGATTGTGAGAGTTCTTCTTTGAGCTGCTCGATCACTTTCGAAGAGAGGTCTAATTCTCCCTGAACTTTGGAGAACTGCTGTTTGAGATCAGCCACTTGTTGGAGGGACACAGCCGTTTGCTGCCGTGCTTTGAGAGCTTCTTCTTGAAACAGCGAGGCATCTGACAGCCCATAGAGCTGCTGTTCAAGCTGCCTCCTTTCTCCTGTCGCTCGCTCAGCCTCCAGAAATTCTTCTCGTTGCTGTTCAAGCTCATGGAGTGCAGTGAGTTCCTCTTGGCTCTCTAAAAGACGACGCTGGAGGTCTGCAGCTTTGTTTTGAGCTTTTGAAAGATCTTCTCGGAGCTGGGCAGAAATCTGTTCGGAGATCTCAGAAGTTTGGCTTTGTGCGTCACTCAACCCATGCTGAAGTTGGGAAATCTCATTGTTGGAAGCGGTGAGTTGGCTTTCAAGTTGTGCCTTCTCAGTCACGAGCCGATCTTCAGTGGATTGAAGCTCTTCGAGTTGCTTCTCGTGTTCAGAAAGTTGACCTTTGAGCTCGTTCTCTCGTTTGACTAATTGAGAGGTTTCATCTTGCGCCTCTTCCAAATCGTGTCGAAGCTGTGCATTCTCATTGGTGTAAGCAGTGAGTTGGCTTTCGAGCTGTGCCTTCTCAGTTGCGAGCTGACTTTCAGTGGATTGAAGCTCTTCGAGTCGTTTCTCGTGTTCAGTGAGTTGACCTGTGAGCTCGTTCTCTCGTTTGGCCAATTGAGAAGTTTCATCTCGCGCCTCCTCCAAATCATGTTGGAGTTGCGAAATCTCGTTGTTGGAATCATTGAGTCGGTCTTTGAGGTACTTTTCTGCCTCTGTCTTTTTCAGCGCCAAAGAACCTTCCAGCTCCTTGAGTTTTGAGAGGTTGTTTTGGAGACTTTCTTCTTGTGCTGCAGACTCAGCTATTTTCTCTTGGGCTTCAAGGAGTTCTTCTTGGAGTTGTGTCAAAACGTCGAAGAGCTCAGCTTTTTCAGCAGCAAGGTCATTTCGCTGTTTCTCAATGGTTTGATGCTCTTCAAGACGCTTCTCCATTCCAGACACAAGGTCCTTGAGAACATCTCGCTGACTCTCAACATCAGAGAGCTCTTCCAGTCGCTTCTTGTGTTCAGAGATTTGACCTTTGAGCTTGTTCTCTCGATTGGCCAATTGAGAGGTCCCCTTTTGAACCTCTTCCAAATTGCGTCGAAGCTGGGTGACCTCCTTGTTCGCGTCAGTGAGTTGGCTTTCAAGCTGTGCCTTCTCAGTCACGAGTCGATCTTCAGTGGATTGAAGCTCTTCGAGTCGTTTCTCATGTTCAGATATTAGGCCTTTGAGCTCATTTTCTCGTTGAACCACCTCAGAAGCTTGGTTTCGTGCCTGGCTCAAATCATGGCGAAGTTGCTCAGTGCTTGAATCAGCGAGTTGTTCTTGGGCTTTCTGGGAAGCCAGTTGCTGAAGTTGCTTCTCAATTTCGGCAACCTGGCCTCTGAGTTTATCTCGCTCATCTTCAACGCTTGCGAGCCCTTCTATTTGCTTCTTGTGTTCAGAGATTTGACTTTTGAGTTCACTTTCTCGTTGGAGCGCCTCAGAATTTTGGTGTTGTGCTTCGCTCAAGTCGTTTTGCAGTCGCTTCTGGATGAGTTCAGCATTCTCAAGGAACTTCTGCGCTTTGGAAACTTGCCCCCTGAGCTCATCTCGCTTCTTCGCAACACCAGAGAGCTCTTCAAGTCGCTTATCAAGTTTGGAGATGTCGCCCCTGAGCACACTTTCGCGTTTTAGTGATCCAGAAGCTTCCTGTCGAAGCTCTTCAATCTCTTGTGCAAGCTTTTTAAGGTTTCTTCCTTCTTGTTCTGTCGATTCAACAGTTTTCTCTTGGGCTTCGAGAACTTCTTCTTGGAGTTGTGTCAAAATGTCAAAGAGATCAGTTCTTTCAACAGAAAGACCATCTCGCTGCTTTTCAATCCCTTGGAGCTGCTTCTCAATATCGGAAACTTGGTGAGTGAGCTTGCTTTCTCGTTGAGACGCTTCAGATGTTTGGCTTTGAACCTCTTCTAGTCGCTTCTCATATTCAGAGATTTGACCTTTGAGCTCGTTCTCTCGATTGGCCAATTGAGAGGTTTCATCTCGTGCCTCTTCCAAATTGTGTCGAAGCTGTGTGATCTCCTTGTTGGCGTTAGTGAGTTGGCTTTCGATCTGTGCCTTCTCAGTCACAAGTCGACCCTCAGTGGATTGAAGTTCTTTCAGTTGTTTCTCGTGTTCAGAGAGTTGGCCTTTGAGCTCGTTCTCTCGTTTGGCCAATTGAGAGGTTTCATCTCGTGCCTCTTCCAAATTATGGTGAAGCTGAGCGATCTCATCAGTGGAATTACGGAGTTGACCCTCAAGTTGCGATTTCTCAACCTCCGCTTTGACTGCCAAAGAACCTTCCGACTCCTTGAGTTTTGAGAGGTTGTTTTTGAGACTTCCTTCTTGTGCTGCGGACTCAACAACTTTCTCTTGGGCTTCGAGGAGTTCTTCTTGGAGTTGTGTCAAAGCGCCAAAAAGCTCAGCTTTTTGAGCAGCAAGGTCATCTCGCTGTTTTTCAATGGTTTGGTGCTCTTCAAGACGCTTCGCCATTTGGGAAATTTGGTCGTTCAGCTCATTTTCTCGTTCAGACACCTCGGAAGTTCGGTTTTGGGCCTCACTCAAATCATAGCGAAGCTGCGCAACTGCTTTGTTTGACTCAGCAAGTTGCTCTTCAAGTTGTACTTTCTGGGTGGCCATTTGTTGGTGTTCTGCAAGCTGCTTCTCCATTGTGGAAACTTGTTCCCAGAGAATATCTCGCTGGCTCTCAACACCCAAGAGGTCGTTTTGGAGGGTTTCTTCTTGCCCCGCAGATTTGACAGTTTTCTCTTGGGCTTCAAGGAGTTCTTCTTGGAGTTGTGTCAAAACATCGAAGAGTTGAGTTTTTTCAGCCGCAAGGTTATCTCGCTGTTTCTCAATGGCTCGGTGCTCTTCAAGGCGCTTCTCCATTCCAGACACACGATCCTTGAGAACATCTCGCTGACTTTCAACATCAGAGAGCTCTTCTAGTCGCTTCTCATATTCAGAGATTTGACCTTTGAGCTTGTTCTCTTGATCGACCAATTGAGAGGTCTCCTTTTGAACCTCTTCCAAATTCTGTTGAAGGTCGGTGACCTCCTTGTTGGCGTCAGTGAGTTGGCTTTTGAGCTGTGTCTTCTCAGTCACAAGTCGATCTTCAGTGGATTGAAGCTCTTTGAGCCGTTTCTCATGTTCGGAGATTAGACCTTTGAGCTCATTCTCTCGTTGAACCAATTGAGAGGCTTCATTTCGTGCCTCTTCCAAGTTGTGTCGAAGTTGAGTGATTTCGTTGTTGGAATTATTGAGTTGGTCTTTGAGGTGCTCTGCCTCCACTTTGTCCATTGTCAAAGAACCTCCCAACTCTTTGAGTTTTGAGAGGTTATTTTTGAGACTTTCTTCTTGTGATGCAGACTCAACAACTTTTTCTTGGGCTTCGAGGAGTTCTTCTTGGAGTTGTGTCAAAACGTTAAAGAGCGCAGCTTTTTCAGCAGCAAGGTCATCTCGCTGTTTTTCGATGGCTTGGTGCTCTTCAAGGCGCTTCTCCATTCCGGACACCTGGTCCTTGAGAACATCTCGCTGACTTTCAAGATCAGACAACTCTTCCAGTCGCTTCTCATATTCAGAGATTTGATCTTTGAGTTCGTTCTCTCGATTGGCCAATTGAGAGGTCCCCTTTTGAACCTCTTCCAAATTGTGTCGAAGCTGTACAATCTCATTGGTTGCAGCAGTGAGCTGGTTCTCGAGCTGTGCCTTCTCAGTCACGAATCGACCCTCAGTGGATTGAAGCTCTTCCAGTCGTTTCTCATATTCAGAGATTTGACCTTTGAGATCGTTCTCTCGTTTGGCCAATTGAGAGGTTTCATCTCGTGCCTCTTCCAAATTTTGTCGAAGTTGAGCGATCTCGTTGTTGGAATTATTGAGTCGGTCTTTGAGGTGCTTTTCTGCCTTCACTTTGTCCATTGCCAAAGAACCTTCCGACTTCTTGAGTTTTGAGAGGTTATTTTTGAGACTTTCTTGTGCTGCGGACTCAACAACTTTCTCTTGGGCTTCGAGGAGTTCTTCTTGGAGTTGTGTCAAAACGTCAAAGAGCTCAGCTTTTTGAGCAGCAAGGTCATCTCGCTGTTTTTCAATGGTTTGGTGCTCTTCAAGGCGCTTCTCCATTTGGGAAATTTGGTCATTGAGTTGGCTTTCTCGCTCAGACGCCTCAGAAGTTCGGTTTTGGGCCTCACTCAAATCATAGCGAAGCTGTGCAATTGTTTTGTTTGACTCAGCAAGTTGCTCTTCAAGTTGTACTTTCTGGGTGGCCATTTGTTGGTGTTCTGCAAGCTGCTTCTCCATTGTGGAAACTTGTTCCCAGAGAATATCTCGCTGGCTCTCAACACCCAAGAGGTCGTTTTGGAGGGTTTCTTCTTGCCCCGCAGATTTGACAGTTTTCTCTTGGGCTTCAAGGAGTTCTTCTTGGAGTTGTGTCAAAACATCGAAGAGTTGAGTTTTTTCAGCCGCAAGGTTATCTCGCTGTTTCTCAATGGCTCGGTGCTCTTCAAGGCGCTTCTCCATTCCAGACACACGATCCTTGAGAACATCTCGCTGACTTTCAACATCAGAGAGCTCTTCTAGTCGCTTCTCATATTCAGAGATTTGACCTTTGAGCTTGTTCTCTTGATCGACCAATTGAGAGGTCTCCTTTTGAACCTCTTCCAAATTCTGTTGAAGGTCGGTGACCTCCTTGTTGGCGTCAGTGAGTTGGCTTTCGAGCTGTGCCTTCTCAGTCACGAGTCGATCTTCAGTGGATTGAAGCTCTTTGAGTCGTTTCTCATGTTCGGAGATTAGACCTTTGAGCTCATTCTCTCGATTGACTAATTGAAAGGTTCCATCTTGTGCCTCTTCCAAATTGTGTCGAAGTTGAGTGATCTCTTCGGCGGAATAGTTGAGTCGGTCTTTGAGGTGCTTTTCTGCCTCTGTCTTTTCCTTGAGTTTTGAGAGGTTGTTATTGAGACTTTCTTCTCGTGCTGCCGCCTCGACACTTTTCTCTTGGGCTTCGAGAGCTTCTTCTTGGAGTTGTGTCAAAACGTCAAAGAGCTCAGCCTTTTCAGCAGCAAGGTTATCTCGCTGTTTTTCGATGGCTTGGTGCTCTTCAAGACGCTTCTCCATTTGGGAAATTCGGTTGTTGAGCTCGTTTTCTCGTCCGGTCGCCTCAGAAGTTTGGCTTCGCGCCTCACTCAAATTGTGTCGGAGCTGTGCAACCTCCTTGCTGGCGTCAGTGACTTGGCTTTCGAGCTGTGCCTTCTCAGTCACAAGTCGACCCTCCGTGGATTGGAGCTCTTCCAGTCGTTTTTCATGTTCAGACATTTGACCTTTGAGTTCATTCTCTCGTTTGGCCAATTGAGAGGCTTCGTCTCGTGCCTCTTCCAAATTTTGTCGAAGTTGAGTGATCGCATTGGCGGAACTGTGGAGTTGCTCTTTGAGGGATTTTTCTGCTTCCCTCTTTTCCATTGCCAAAGAACCTTCCAACTTTTTGAGTTTTGAGAGGTCGGTTTTGAGGTTTTCTTCTCGCGTTGTCGCCTCGGCACTTTTCTCTTGGGCTTCGAGGAGTTCTTCTTGGAGTTGTGTCAAAACGTTAAAGAGCTCAGCTTTTTGAGCAGCAAAGTCATCTCGCTGTTTTTCAATGGCTTGGTGCTCTTCAAGACGCTTCTCCATTTTGGAAATTTGGTTGTTGAGTTGGCTTTCTCGTTCAGATGCCTCAGAAGTTTGGTTTTGGGCTTCACTCAAATCACAGTGAAGCTGTGCAACCGCTTTGTTTGACTCAGCAAGTTGCTTCTCCACTGTGGAAACTTGATCCTGGAGAACATCTCGCTGGCTCTCAACATCCAAGAGCTGTTTCTCATGTTCAGAGAGGCGACTATTGAGCTCGTCCAATTGAGAGGCCCCCTTTGACATCTCTTCCAAATTGTGTCGAAGCTGTGCAATCTTGTTGGTGGAAGCAATGAGTTGGCTTTCGAGCTGTGCCTTCTCAGTCACAAGTCGACCCTCAGTGAATTGAAGCTCTTCCAGTCGTTTCTCATATTCAGAGAGTTGACCTTTGAGCTCGTTCTCTCCATTGGCCAATTGAGAGGTTTCATCTCGTGCCTCCTCCAAATCATGTCGAAGCTGTGTGATCTCGTTCGTGGAAGCAGTGAGATGGCTTTCGAGCTGTGCCTTTTCAGTCACGAGTCGATCTTCGGTGGATTGAAGCTCTTCCAGTCGTTTTTCATGTTCAGAGAGTTGACCTTTGAGCTCATTCTCTTGTTTGACCAATTGAGAGGTTTCATCTCGTGCCTCTTCCAAATCGTGTCGAAGCTGAGTGATCTTGTGAATGGAATTGTTGAGTTGGCTTTCGAGCTGGACCTTCTCATTCACAAGCCAACCCTCAGTGGATTGAAGCTCTTCCAGTCGCTTCTCATATTCAGAGATTTGACCTTTGAGCTCATTCTCTCGTTTGACCAATTGAGAGGTTTCATCTCGCGCCTCTTCCAAATTGTAGCGAAGCTGAGCGATCTCGTGAATAGAATTGTTGAGTTGGCTTTCGAACTGTGCCTTCTCAGTCACGAGTCGACCCTCGGTGGATTGGAGCTCTTCCAGTCGCTTCTCATGTTCAGAGATTTGACCCTTGAGCTCATTCTCTCGTTTGACCAATTGAGAGGTTTCATCTCGTGCCTCTTCCAAATCGTGTCGAAGCTGTGCAATCTCATTGGTAAAATTGTGGAGTTGGTCTTTGAGGGATTTTTCTGCATCCCTCTTTTCTATTGCCAAAGAGCCTTCCGACTCTTTGAATTTTGAGAGGTCAGTTTTGAGGCTTTCTTCTCGCATTGTTGCCTCGACACTTTTCTCTTGGGCTTCGAGGAGTTCTTCTTGAAGTTGTGTCAAAACGTCAAAGAGCTCGGCTTTTTCAGCTGCGAGATCATCTCGCTGTTTTTCAATGGCTTGGTGCTCTTCAACACGCTTCTCCATTTTGGAAATTTGGTTGTTGAGTTGGCTTTCTCGTTCAGACGCCTCAGATACGAGGTTTTGGGCCTCACTCAAACCTTCTTGAAGTCGAGAAATTTCATCATTGCTGCGCTGCTCTTCTTGGCCTTCCAGCTGCTCCTTCATTTTGGAAACTTGGTTCCTGAGTTCATCTCGCTGACTCTTGACAACTGAGAGCTCTTCCAATCGCTTCTCATGTTCCGAGATTTGACCTTTGAGCTCATTCTCTTGATTGACCAATTGAGAATTTCCCTCTTTCACCTCCTCCAAATTGTGTCGGAGCTGTGCGATCTCGTTGGCGGAATCAGTGAGAAGGCTTTCGAGCTGTGCCTTCTCAGCCACAAGTCGATCTTTGGTGGATTGAAGCCCATCCGATCGTTTCTCGTGTTCAGAGATTTGCCCTTTGAGCTCGTTCTCTCGATTGACCAATTGGGAGGCTTCAGCTCGTGCCTTCTCTAAATCCTGTCGAAACTGTGCGATTTCGTTGTTCGAATCAGAGAGTTGATCTTCCAACTCCATCAATTTTGAAAGCTGACCTTTGAGGTCTTCTTCCCGCTTCCCAGACTCGGCTATTTCATCTTGGGCTTCACGGAAGTCTTCTTTAAGTTGCAATAGGTCAAAAGAAAGATTATCTCGCTCCTTTTCCATTCTGGCAACGCGATCACTGAGCTCACTCTCTTGGGCAAACGCCTCGGAAATTTTGTTTCGCGCATCATTCAAGTCGACTCGAAGTTGGATGATTGTGTTGTTCGAATCCGCAAGTTTGTCTTGGAGCTGGACTTTCTCTCCATTTAATTGGTGGATCAAGTCTTCTCCTTGCTCCTCGGAAAGTCTTTTGCTCTTGCGAAGTTCCTCTGACTCTTGTTGGACATCCAAAAGTTTCTGTTGAAGCACTTCCTCTCGTCTCGATGCATTGAGCGCCTCCTCTTGAGCTGTGAGAAGGAAGCTTGATTGGAGTTCCCCCAATTGTTGGGCGCTCCCCTCATTCTGAGCTTTCAAAAATCGATCAAGCCTTTCTGTGTGCTGATAGCTCAACCGCTTTTCCAGTTCTTGAGTGAGGTGCTCTGCATCTGAAAGGCTGCCCTCAAGAGCTTTCGATTTCTCACGCTCAACCTCCAAGAGTGTGCTTTGGTTTTCAAACTGCTCCTGGAATCGAGTCACGGAATCACAGAAACTCAAAAGCTCTGGAGAGCCTTCACCCAGTCCGGAATCACAGAACTCTTTTAGCTTTGGACCATTGCTCTTTGCCGCAGCGAAAAGGGCTCGAAGCTCTCCAAGTTTGGCGGTGAGGTGCTGCGCTCTCTCGGCTTCTCTTTTGAGCTCAACCAGTTCTTCGGACAGGAGTTTCTTTTCTTGGGACAAATGCTTAGCCTCTTCTTGGTGTCTTTTTGCTGCATCAACTGCCTTTTTTCGATTCTCCTCCATGATGTTACATTGGTTCATCAATCCATCCAACGAAACCTTTTGGGAGGCTAAAAGCGCGTTCGTTTCTTGGACTTCACCAGCAAGACGCTTGACCTCTTTCTCAAAAGCCAGCTTTTCCTCCTCGGTGGACAAGAGCAATGACGAAACCTTGGCAACTACATCTTTTTGAGCTAGGTGCTTCACCTTCACATCTCGGAGTTGCTCTTCTTTGTCTGCAAGCTCGCACTGGTATTCTTGTCGGGCCACGTCAAGGGCAGCCTTTGCGTCAAGGAGTTCTTCTTGAAGCAAGTTACATTGCTCCTCTGCAACATCTGTTCGTGAAGTTGCGTGCCCTCTGGTGCTGAGATTGGCAAGCTTTGCAACCTCGCGTGTGAGAGAGGTCACCTCTTGCTGAAGGCGAGAGTTTGTATCTTGGGAAGAGCGAAGATCAGCTAACAAGCTCTGCTTCTCTTTTTCTAAAAGTACAGTCTCTCGTTGCTGGGCTTCAAGTCCTTGGCGGAGGCTGTTCTCAAGAGCAACAAAACCTGACTTAGCGTCAGAAAGCTCTTTTTTGAGAGAGGCAAGAACTTGGTGCTGCACACTTTCTTCCACTGGCTGGCTTTGAAGCGCCTTGGCACCGGATTCTCTCTGCTCCATGGCTTTCACCTTACTCTTGCTCTCTTCAAGTTGCTGTCGAAGCGATTTTTCCATTGCTTCAAATTTTGTGAGGGATTCTGCGAGCTCTCTTCTAAGTTCACCTGGCTCATTCGCATCGGTTGCTTGAGTCCCATCAAAGCTCTGCTTTGCTTCCTTCAAAAGATCATCTCTCTCTTTTGAAAGAGTCACAACCTCGTTTTGGTACTGGAGTGTTGCTTCACGCTCAGCTGCAGCGTCATGCTTGAGCTTCTCGACTTCAAGCCAGAGGTCTTTCAAGACACTTCGCTCTTCTTCTAGCTCCACAGCAAGCTCTTCTTTCCTCTGCTTCTCCGCCTCCCACTTTGTTTTCACTTCCCACATTCGGTTCTCAACCTCTACCAATTTGTGATTTGTCTCCAAAAGAACCCTTTCTAGCTCTCGCCGGTCATCCTTCCCCCTTGTTTCTTCCTCACGAAGTTTCTCAAGAGCCCCTTTTTCAACTTGCCGAAGCTCAACAGCCAAAAGACGGTTTTTGGAGCTCTGTACCTCCAGCTGGGATTCTAAATCCTTTTCTCTTTGAAGAAAAGCTTCAGAATCCTCGCTTGCTTGCTGGAGCTTCTCTTGCAATTGACCCTTCACCTCCAAGGATTGCTGTAGCTCTTGCTCCAGCTCCTTTCTCTGCTCTGCACTTTTCCCGATCTCTTCACCCAGTCGATCTTGCTGCTTCTTGGATTCTTCTAGGTGGGCTTGAAGCTCTGCAAGGTGTTTGTGCGCCTCACGAGCCTCCTCACGAACCCGAGAGAAGGCGCTCGACAACCCCTTTGCATGCAAGTTGAGTTGATCTCTCTCTGAGGTCGCACGCTCAAGTTCCTGGAGGAAGTTGCCTCGCTGCTCATTCCAATTCTCGGTTTCTGACAATAAAACCTCTTGAATCTCTTTTTCTCTGGCTGTTGAAGCGGCTGCTTCTTCTTGAGCTTTCTTGGATTCACGCTGGAGCTCTTCAATTTTTTTTAAATTCCAGCGCTCTGTTCGCTCTCGATGAAGCAAACTCAATCGCCGTTTTAAGTCCTCCTCAGGTTGTACTGATTCAACTGGCTTGCCTGCCTTCAACTTTTCCACTTCTTCAAGGGCATCATCCCTTTCTCTTGACATCCGCTGCATTTCTTCCTGGCTGTCCGAGAGAGCCTTTTGCATGCTGGTGAGGCTTGCTTTTGAATCTGCTAGCTCTCCACACATCTCCTCCAGCGACACAGCCTTTTGGATTGCTGCAGCCAACGATTCTTCGACGTCAATCACTCTTTGCTTTGCATCACAAAGCTGCTGCTCCTTTTCAGAGAGCCGCTCAGAAAGCACATTCTTTGTGGAACCTTCCAACTGAAGGTCAGAGAGCTCTCTCCTGAAAGAGTCGCACTCCTCTTCAGCAACTTGAGCCCTTTTCAAAAACAACTGACTTGATTGTTCAGTATCAACCAATTGTTTTGCAAGAACATCCTTTTCAACAGAAAGACGAGCAACATCTTCTTCGAGTTTGTTTTTGGTGTCAACCAACTCACTGCGGGTTGTTTGAAGAGAGTCACTCGTTTCTCCAAAGGATTTGGTTTTGTCACTGACTTCAACCAACGCTCTCACAGCTGATTCTGCTTTTTGTTTTTCGACCTCTCGCTGTTTGTTGGCTTCTTGGAGTTGCTCATTGGCTTCTCGGAACTGCTGATCCTTCTCAGAGAGCTGCTGCTCCTTCTCAAAGAGTTGTTGCTCCTTCTCAGAGAGCGCAGTCTTGGCGGTGTCAAAGTCCAACTGAAGGTCAGAAAGCTCTTTTCTCAAAGAAACACACCCCTCTTCCGCAACTAGAGCCCTTTCCGAAAACAACTGACTTGATTGTTCAGTATCAGCCAATTGCTTCACAAGGTCATCCTTTTCCACAGAAAGACGAGCAACATCTTCTTCAAGTTTGTTTTTGGTGTCAACCAACTCATTGTGCACAATTTGAAGAGAGTCACTTGTTTCTCCAAAGGATTTGGTTTTGTCACTGACTTCAAACAACGCTCTCATCGCTGCTTCGGCTTTTTGTTTTTCGACGTCTCGCTGTTTGTTGGTTTCTTGGAGTTGATCATCTTTGTTGGAAAGTTCACTCTTCAGTGCATCGAGTTTCAATGTAACGTCTGAGAGATCTCTCTTCAAAGAATCGCGTTCCTCTTTCAACTTTTCAACCCTTTGCAAAGATGAAGCTTTGAACTCTTCCATCTCAGCCAAGATGTGTGTCAATTCTTCATTTTTCAGTGTCAGGCGAGTCATCTCTTCATCGTGAGTGAGCTTCTCATCAACCAGCACATCATGAGCCGGTCGAAGAGAGTCACACATCTCTTCAAGCGATTGGGTCTTTTTGATTGCCTCAACCAAGGCTGCTTCAGCGTTGATGACTCTTTGCTTCTCAGCTCCATGTTGTTCTTTCATCGAACAGACCTCCTGTTCCTTCTGAGAGAGCTCACTTTTCAAAGTTTCGATATCAAAGTGGTTCGACTGCTCTGCATCGATCAATTGCTTTGCAAAGCGATCATTTTCAACTAAAAGACGAGCAACATCTTCTTCAAGTTTGTTTTTGGTGTCAACCAGCTCGGCGTGGGCTATTTGAAGAGAACCACTCGCTTCTCCAAAGGATTTGGTTTTGTCACTGACTTCAACCAATGCTCTCACAGCTGATTCGGCTTTTTGTTTTTCGACCTCTCGCTGTTTGTTGGCTTCTTGAAGTTGCTCATTGGCTTCTTGGAACTGCTGCTCCTTCTCAGAGAGTTGTTGATCCCTTTCAGAGAGGGCATTTTTGGTGGTGTCAAAGTCCAACTGAAGGCCAGAGAGATCCCTTCTCAAAGAGCCACACTTCTCTTCAGCAACTTGAGCCCTTTCCGAAAACAACTGACTTGATTGTTCTATCTCAGCCAATTGTTTTGCAAGGCCATCCTTTTCAACAGAAAGACGAGCAACATCTTCTTCGAGTTTGTTTTTGGTGTCAACCAACTCATTGTGAATCGTTTGAAGAGAATCACTCGTTTCCCCAAAGGATTTGGTTTTGTCGCTGACTTCAACCAACGCTCTCACAGCTGATTCTGCTTTTTGTTTTTCGACCTCTCGCTGTTTGTTGGCTTCTTGCAGTTGCTCATTGGCTTCTCGGAACTGCTGCTCCTTCTCAGAGAGCTGCTGCTCCTTCTCAAAGAGTTGTTGCTCCTTCTCAGAGAGCGCAGTCTTGGCGGTGTCAAAGTCCAACTGAAGGTCAGAAAGCTCTTTTCTCAAAGAAACACACCCCTCTTCAGCAACTTGAGCCCTTTCCGAAAACAACTGACTTGATTGTTCTATCTCAGCCAATTGTTTTGCAAGGCCATCCTTTTCAACAGAAAGACGAGCAACATCTTCTTCGAGTTTGTTTTTGGTGTCAACCAACTCATTGTGAATCGTTTGAAGAGAATCACTCGTTTCCCCAAAGGATTTGGTTTTGTCGCTGACTTCAANTGTTTTTGGTGTCAACCAACTCATTGTGAATCGTTTGAAGAGAATCACTCGTTTCCCCAAAGGATTTGGTTTTGTCGCTGACTTCAACCAACGCTCTCACAGCTGATTCTGCTTTTTGTTTTTCGACCTCTCGCTGTTTGTTGGCTTCTTGCAGTTGCTCATTGGCTTCTCGGAACTGCTGCTCCTTCTCAGAGAGCTGCTGCTCCTTCTCAAAGAGTTGTTGCTCCTTCTCAGAGAGCGCAGTCTTGGCGGTGTCAAAGTCCAACTGAAGGTCAGAAAGCTCTTTTCTCAAAGAAACACACCCCTCTTCAGCAACTTGAGCCCTTTCCGAAAACAACTGACTTGATTGTTCTATCTCAGCCAATTGTTTTGCAAGGCCATCCTTTTCAACAGAAAGACGAGCAACATCTTCTTCGAGTTTGTTTTTGGTGTCAACCAACTCATTGTGAATCGTTTGAAGAGAATCACTCGTTTCCCCAAAGGATTTGGTTTTGTCGCTGACTTCAACCAACGCTCTCACAGCTGATTCTGCTTTTTGTTTTTCGACCTCTCGCTGTTTGTTGGCTTCTTGCAGTTGCTCATTGGCTTCTCGGAACTGCTGCTCCTTCTCAGAGAGCTGCTGCTCCTTCTCAAAGAGTTGTTGCTCCTTCTCAGAGAGCGCAGTCTTGGCGGTGTCAAAGTCCAACTGAAGGTCAGAAAGCTCTTTTCTCAAAGAAACACACCCCTCTTCAGCAACTTGAGCCCTTTCCGAAAACAACTGACTTGATTGTTCTATCTCAGCCAATTGTTTTGCAAGGCCATCCTTTTCAACAGAAAGACGAGCAACATCTTCTTCGAGTTTGTTTTTGGTGTCAACCAACTCATTGTGAATCGTTTGAAGAGAATCACTCGTTTCCCCAAAGGATTTGGTTTTGTCGCTGACTTCAAACAATGCTCTCACAGCTGATTCAGCTTTTTGTTTTTCAACCTCTTGCTGTTTCTTGGCTTCTTGGAGTTGCTCATCTTTGTTGGAAAGTTCACTCTTCAGTGCGTCAAGCTTCACTGCAATGTCTGAGAGATCTCTCTTCAAAGAATCACGCTCCTCTTCCAACTCTCCAATCCTTTGCAAAGATGAATCTTTGAACTCTTTCATCTCAGCCAAAGTGCGTGCTAACTCCTCACTTTGCAGTGCCAGGCGAGCCATCTCTTGGAGCTTCTCATCAACCAATTCACCATGAGCCGATCGAAGAGATTCACATATCTCCTCAAGTGATCCAGCTTTCTTGGTTGCCTCAACCAAAGCTGCTTTGGTGTTGATCACCCTTTGTCTCTCGACTTCATGATGCTTGTTTGCTTCAAAGAGTTGATGTTCTTTCTCAGAGAACTGCTGGTCCTTCTCAGAGAGCTGCTGGTCCTTCTCAGAAAGCACATTCTTTGTGGCGTCAAAGTGCAGTTGAAGGTTGGAGAGCTCCCTTCTCAAAGAGTCACACTCCTCTTCAACAATTTGAGCCCTTTCTGAGAGTGACTGATTGGACTGTTCCGTCTCAGCCAATCGCTTTGTGAGGCCATCTTTTTCAACAAAAAGGCGAGCAACATCTTCTTCGAGTTTGTTTTTAGTGTCAACCAACTCATCGTGGACAGTTTGAAGAGAGTCACTCGTTTCTCCAAAGGACTTGGTTTTGTTGCTTACTTCAACCAACGCTCTCACAGCTGATTCGGCTTTTTGTTTTTCGACGTCAGCGTCCTGGAGTTGCTCATTGGCTTCTTGGAGTTGCTCATCTTTGTTGGAAAGCTCACTCTTCAGTGCATCACGTTTCAATGCAACGTCTGAGAGATCCCTCTTCAAAGAATCGCGCTCCTCTTCCACTGCTTGAACCTTTTGCAAAAATGATTCACTGGCATCAGAATGACCTTGAGCCTCATCCTGAAGACGAGCGATCTCTTCATCTTGTTTGAGCTTCACACTAACCAACTCGTCATGAGCTGATTGAAGAGATCCACACACCTCCTCAAGCGATTCCGTCTTTCTAATTGCCTCAGCCAACGCTCCTTCGGCATTGAGCACTCTTTCTTTCTCAGTTTCATGCTGTTTGTTTGTTTCAAAGAGCTCATCTTCAGCAACTCGAGCCCTTTCTAAAAGCAACTGACTTGATTGTTCCATATCAGCCAATTGTTTCACAAGGTCACCCTTTTCCACAGAAAGACGAGCAACATCTTCTTCAAGTTTGTTTTTGGCGCCAACCAACTTATCACGGGTTGTTTGAAGAGAGTCACTCGTTTCTCCAAAGGATTTAGTTTTGTCACTGACTTCAAACAATGCTCTCACAGCTGATTCTGCTTTTTGTTTTTCAACCTCTTGCTGCTTGTTGGCTTCTTGGAGTTGCTCATTGGCTTCTTGCAGTTGCTCATCTTTGTTGGAGAGTTCACTCTTCAGTACATCAAGTTTCAATGCAACGTCTGAGAGATCTCTCTTCAAAGNCTGCTTGTCTTTGTTAGATCTTCTTCAAGTTTGTTTTTGGTGTCAACCAACTCATTGTGGGCAGTTTGAAGAGAGCTGCTTGCTTCTCCGAAGGATTTGGTTTTGTCACTGACCTCAACCAATGCTCTCACAGCTGATTCTGCTTTTTGTTTTTCAGCGTCTCGCAGCTTGTTGGCTTCTTGAAGTTGCTCATCTTTGTTGGAAATCTCACTCTCCAGTGCACCAAGTTTCAATGCAACGTCTGAGAGATCCCTCTTCAAAGAATCGCGCTCCTCTTCCAACTCTTTAACTCTTTGTGATGAATCTTTGGACTCTTTCATCTCAGCCAAGGTGTGTGTCAACTCTTCATTTTCTTGGAGTTGCTGCTGCTTCTCAGACAGGGCATTCTTAGCAGTGCCAAAGTCCAACTGAAGGTCAGAAAGCTCTTTTCTCAAAGAACCGCACTTCTCCTCAGCAACTTGAGCCCTTTCTAAAAATAGCTGGCGCGATTGTTCAGTATCAGCCAATTGTTTTGCAAGGTCATCCTTTTCAACAGAAAGACGAGCAACATCTTCTTCGAGTTTGTCATTGGTGTCAACCAACTCATTGTGGGTTGTTTGAAGAGAATCACTTGTTTCCCCAAAGGATTTGGTTTTGTCACTAACTTCAAACAATGCTCTCACAGCTGATTCTGCTTTTTGTTTTTCGACCTCTTGCTGCTTGTTGGCTTCTTGCAGTTGCTCATTGGCTTCTTGCAGTTGCTTGTCTTTGCTGGAGAGTTCACTCTCCAGTGCACCAAGCTTCAATACAACATCCGTGAGATCCCTCTTCAAAGAGTCACGCTCCTCTTCCATCTCTTCAGGCGTTTGCAAAGATGGAAGAGGGCCAGACATGTGGTCAAATGGGTCAGCCTTTTTGATCGCCGCAGCCAACGCTCCTTCGGCATTGATTGCTCTTTGTTTCTCAAATTCACACTGATCATTCTTTTCAGAGAGCTGTTGCTTCTTCTCAGACAAGGCATTCTCGGTGGTGCCAAAGTTCAACTGAAGGTCAGAGAGCTCTTTTCTCAAAGAATCACACCCCTCTTCAGCAACTTGCGCCCTTTCAGAAAACAATTGGCTCGATTGTTCAGTATCAGCCAATTGTTTTGTGAGGCTATCCTTTTCAACAGAAAGGCGGGCAACATCTTCTTCGAGTTTGTTTTTGGTGTCCATCAACTTATCATGGGTTGCTTGGAGAGAGTCACTTGTTTCCCCAAAGGACTTGGTTTTGTCACTGACTTCAAACAATGCTCTCACAGCTGCTTCGGCTTTTTGTTTTTCAATCTCTTGCTGCTTGTTGGCTTCTTGGAGTTGCTCATCTTTGTTAAAGAGTTCAATCTTCAGTGCATCGAGTTTCAATGCAATGTCTGAGAGAGCTCTCTTCAAAGAATCACATTTCTCTTCTAACTCTTTGACCCTTCGCAAAGATGAGTCTTTGGACTCTCTCATCTCTACCAAGGTGTGTGCCAACTCCTCATTTTGTGCTGTGAGGTTGGCAGTCTCTTCGCCATGGGTGAGCTTCTCATCAACCAACGCATCGTAAGAGTCGCACATCCCCTGAAGTGATTCAGCCTTTTTGATTGCCTCAACAAAGGCTGCTTCAGCACGGACCACTCTTTGCTTCTCAGCTTCGTGTTGTTCTTTCACTGAGGAGAGCTCATGGTCCTTCTGAGAGAGCTCACCCTTCAATGAGTCCATCTTGGTCATCAAGTCATCCTTTTCAACAGAAAGACAAGCAACATCTTCTTTGAGTTTGTTTTTAGTGTCAACCAACTCATCGTGGACAGTTTGAAGAGAGTCACTCATTTCTCCGAAGGATTTGGTTTTGTCACTAACTTCAACCAACGCTCTCACAGCAGACGCGGCTTTTTGTTTTTCAACCTCTTGCTGCTTGATAGCTTCTTGGAGTTGCTCGTTGGCTTCTTGGAACTGCTCATTAACTTCTTGGAAGTCGGATTCCTTCTTGGAGAGTGCATTCTTGGCAGTGTCAAAGTCCAACTGAAGGTCAGAAAGCTCTTTTCTCAAAGAACTGCACTCCTCTTCAGCAACTTGAGCCCTTTCTGAAAACAACTGACTCGATTGTTCAGTATCAGCCAATTGTTTTGCAAGGCCATCCTTTTCAACAGAAAGACGGGCAACATCTTCTTCAAGTTTGTTTTTGGTGTCAGCCAACTCATTGTGGATCGTTTGAAGAGAATCGCTCGTTTCCCCAAAAGACTTGGTTTTGTCACTGACTTCAAACAATGCTCTCACAGCTGCTTCGGCTTTTTGTTTTTCAATCTCTTGCTGCTTGTTGGCTTCTTGGAGTTGCTCATCTTTGTTAGAGAGTTCGATCTTCAGTGCATCAAGTTTCAATGCAATGTCTGAGAGAGCTCTCTTCAAAGAATCACGTTTCTCTTCCAACTCTTCGACCCTTTGCAAAGATGAGTCTTTGGACTCTCTCATCTCTACCAAGGTGTGCACCAACTCCTCATTTTGTGCTGTGAGGCTGGCAACCTCTTCGCCGTGGGCGAGCTTCTCATCAGCCAACTTATCACAAGCTGATTGAAAAGAGTCACACATCTCCCTAAGTAATTCAGTTTTTTTGACTGCCTCAACCAAGGCTGCTCCAGCGTTGGTGGCTCTTTGCTTCTCAACTTCGTATTGTTCATTCAAGGAGGACAACTCCTGTTCCTTTTGAGAGAACTCGCTTTTCAAAGTGTCAATCTCCAAGTGATTCAATTGTTCAACATCAATCAATCGTTTCGCAAAGTCATCCTTTTCAGCCAAAAGGCGAGCAACATCTTCTTCGAGTTTGTTTTTGGTGTCAACCAACTCATTGTGGACAGTTTGAAGAGAGTCACTTGTTTTCCCAAAGGATTTGGTTTTGTCACTGACTTCAACCAACGCTCTCACAGCTGATTCTGCCTTTTGTTTTTCGATATCTCGCTGTTTGTTGGCTTCTTGGAGTTGCTTGTTGGCTTCTTGGAACTGCTTGTCTTTGTTAGAGAGTTCAATCTTCAGTGCATCAAGCGTCAATGCAATGTCTGAGAGATCTCTCTTCAAAGAATCACGTTCCTCTTCCAACTCTTCAACTCTTTGTAAAGATGAATCTCTGGACTCTTTCATCTCAGCCAAGGTGCAGGCCAAATCCTCATTTGTCGCTGCCACAGAGAGTTCGCTTCTCAAAGAGTCACGCTCCTCTTCAGCAACTTGAGCTCTTTCTGAAAACAACTGTTTTGATTGTTCAGTATCAGCCAATTGTTTTGCAAGGCCATCCTTTTCCATAGAAAGACGAGCAACATCTTCTTCAAGTTTGTTTTTGGTGTCAATCAACTCGTTGTGTACAGTTTGAAGAGAGTCACTCGTTTCTCCAAAGGATTTGGTTTTATCACTGACTTCTAACAACGCTCTCACAGCAGATTCGGCTTTTTGTTTTTCGACCTCTTGCTGCTTGTTGGCTTCTTGGAGTTGCTTGTTGGCTTCTTGCAACTGCTGCTCCTTCTCAGAGAGTTGTTGTTCCTTCTCAGAGAGTTGTTGTTCCTTCTCAGAGAGTTGTTGCTCCTTCTCAGAGAGGGCATTTTTTGCGGCGTCAAAGTGCAGTTGGAGATTGGAGAGCTCTCTTCTCAAAGAGTCACGCGCCTCTCCAGCAACTTGAGCCCTTTCTGAAAACAACTGACTTGATTGTTCCATATCAGCCAATTGTTTCACAAGGTCACCCTTTTCCACAGAAAGACGAGCAACATCTTCTTCAAGTTTGTTTTTGGCGCCAACCAACTTATCACGGGTTGTTTGAAGAGAGTCACTCGTTTCTCCAAAGGATTTAGTTTTGTCACTGACTTCAAACAATGCTCTCACAGCTGATTCTGCTTTTTGTTTTTCAACCTCTTGCTGCTTGTTGGCTTCTTGGAGTTGCTCATTGGCTTCTTGCAGTTGCTCATCTTTGTTGGAGAGTTCACTCTTCAGTACATCAAGTTTCAATGCAACGTCTGAGAGATCTCTCTTCAAAGAATCGCGTTCCTCTTTCATCTCTTCAATCCTTTTCAAAGATGAATCTTTGGACTCTTTCATCTCAGCCAAGGTGTACTCCAACTCCCCATTTTTCATTGTCAGACGAGCAATCTCTTCACCATGGGCGAGCTTTTCATCGACCAATTCATCACGAGCCAATCGAAGAGAGTCACACATTGCCTCAAGCGATTCAGTCTTGCGAATGGACTCAACCAAGGCTGCTTCGGCATTGAACACTTTTTCTTGATCAACTTCATGCTGTTTGATTGCTGAGGAGATTTTCTGTTCCTTCTGAAAGAGCTCACTCTTCTGTGAGTCGATCTCAAAGTGATTCAACTGCTCAACATCAATCAACCGCTTTGCAAAGTCATCCTTTTCAGCCAAAAGACGAGCAACATCTTCTTCAAGTTTGTTTTTGGTGTCAACCAACTCATTGTGGGCAGTTTGAAGAGAGCTGCTTGCTTCTCCGAAGGATTTGGTTTTGTCACTGACCTCAACCAATGCTCTCACAGCTGATTCTGCTTTTTGTTTTTCAGCGTCTCGCAGCTTGTTGGCTTCTTGAAGTTGCTCATCTTTGTTGGAAATCTCACTCTCCAGTGCACCAAGTTTCAATGCAACGTCTGAGAGATCCCTCTTCAAAGAATCACGCTCCTCTTCCAACTCTTTAACTCTTTGTGATGAATCTTTGGACTCTTTCATCTCAGCCAAGGTGTGTGTCAACTCTTCATTTTTCAGTGCCAGGCAAGTCATCTCTTGGAGCTTCTCATCAACCAACTCACCATGAGCCGATTGAAGAGATTTACACATCTCCTCAAGCGATTCATTCTTGTGAATGGACTCAACCAAGGCTGCTTCAGCACTAATCACCCTTTGTTTCTCCGCTTCATGCTGCTCGTTTGCTTCAAAGAGCTGCTGTTCCTTCTCAAAGAGCTGCTGCTCCTTCGCAGAAAGCACATTCTTTGCCGCATCGAAGTGCAGTTGGAGATTGGAGAGCTCTCTTCTCAAAGAACCACACTCCTCTTCAGCAACTTGAGCCCTTTCTGAAAACAACTGACTTGATTGTTCTATCTCAGCCAATCGCTTTGCAAGGCCATCCTTTTCAACAGAAAGGCGAGCAACATCTTCTTCAAGTTCGTTTTTGGTGTCAACCAACTCGTCGTGGGCAGTTTGAAGAGAATCACTTGTTTTCCCAAAGGATTTGCTTTTGTCACTGACTTCGACCAACGCCCTCATGGCTGATTCGGCTTTTTGCTTTTCAACCTCTTGCTGCTTGTTGGCTTCTTGGAGTTGCTCATCTTTGTTGGAGAGGTCGATCTTCAGTGCATCGAGTTTCAATGCAATGTCTGAGAGATCCCTCTTCAAAGAGTTGCGCTTCTCTTCCAACTCTTCAACCCTTTGCAAAGACGAATCTTTAAACTCTTTCATCTCGGCCAAAGCATGTACCAACTCCTTGTTTGTTGTTGTCAGGCGAGCCATCTCTGCACCATGGAGGAGGTTCTCATTAACCAACTCCCCATGGGCCGCTCGAAGAGAGTCACACGTCTCCTCAAGTGATTTGGTCTTTTCAATTGCCTCAGCCAATGATCCTTCAGCGCTAACTACCCTTTGTTTCTCTGCTTCGTGCTGCTGGCCTGATTCAAAGAGCTGATGTTCTTTCTCAGAGAGTTGTTGCTCCTTCTCAGAAAGCACATTCTTTGCCGCATCGAAGTGCAGTTGGAGATTGGACAGCTCTCTTCTCAAAGAACCACACTCCTCTTCAGCAACTTGAGCCCTTTCTGAAAACAACTGACTTGATTGCTCTATCTCAGCCAATCGTTTTGCAAGGCCATCCTTTTCAACAGAAAGACAAGCAACATCTTCTTCAAGTTTGTTTTTGGTGTCAACCAACTCATTGTGGGCAGTTTGAAGAGAATCGCTCGTTTCCCCAAAGGACTTGGTTTTGTCGCTGACTTCTAACAATGCTCTTATAGCTGATTCAGCTTTTTGTTTTTCGACCTCTTGCTGTTTCTTGGCTTCTTGGAGTTGCTCATCTTTGTTGGAGAGTTCGATCTTCAGTGCATCGAGTTTCAAAGAGTCACGTTCCTCTTTCAACTTTTCAGCGCTTCGCAAAGATGATTCGTTTGCCAAGGTGCGTGCCAACTCCTCATTTTGTATTGTGAAGTCAGTCATCTCTTCACCTTGTTTGAGCTTCTCATCAACCAACTCATCATGAGCCGATCGAAGGGAATCACACATCTCCTCAAGTGATTCAACTTTTTTAATTGCCTCAACCAAGGCTGCTTCAGCGTTGACCACTCTTTGTTTCTCAGCTTCATACTGTCCATTCACTGAGGAGAACTCCTGTTCCTTCTGAGAGAGCTCAATTTTCAAAGTGTCAATCTCCAAGTGATTCAATCGTTCAACATCAATCAATCGTTTCGCAAAGTCATCCTTTTCAGCCAAAAGACGAGCAACATCTTCTTCAAGTTTGTTTTTGGTGTCGACCAACTCATCGCGAACAGTTTGAAGAGAGTCACTTGTTTCCCCGAAGGATTTGGTTTTGTCACTGACTTCAACCAACGCTCTCACAGCAGATTCGGCTTTTTGTTTTTCGACCTCTTGCTGTTTGTTGGCTTCTTGGAGTTGTTTGTTGGCTTCTTGGCACTGCTGCTCCTTCTCAGAGAGCTGTTGCTTCTTCTCAGAGAGGGCATTTTTGGTAGTGCCAAAGTCCAACTGAAGGTCAGAAAGCTCTTTTCTCAAAGAACTGCACTCCCCTTCAACAACTCCAGCTCTTCCTGAAAGCATCCGGCGTGATTGCTCAGTCTCAGCCAATTGTTTTGTAAGACCATCCTTTTCAACAGAAAGACGAGCAACATCTTCTTCGAGTTTGTTTTTGGTGTCAACCAACTCGTCGTGGGCAGTTTGAAGAGAGTCACTCGTTTCCCCAAAGGACTTGGTTTTGTCGCTGACTTCGACCAACGCCCGCATGGCTGATTCTGCTTTTTGTTTCTCGACATCTTGTTGTTTGTTGGCTTCTTGGAGTTGCTCATCTTTGTTGGAGAGTTCGATCTTCAGTGCATTGAGTTCCAATGCAACGTCTAAGAGATCTCTCTTCAAAGAGTCACGTTCCTCTTCCACCTCTTCAATCTTTTGCAAAGATGAATCTTGGGACTCTTTCATCTCAGCCAAAGTATGCTCCAACTCCTTATTTGTTGCTGCGAGGTGGGCCATCTCTTTGCCTTGTTCAACCTTCTCATCGACCAACTCGTCACGAACTGATTGAAGAGAGTCATATGTCTCCGCAAGCAATCTGGCTTTGCTAGTTGCTTCAGCGAACACTCCTTCAGCAGCAACCGCTCTTTGCTTTTCAAAAACATATTGTTTGTTCATTGCAAAAAGCTGATGTTCTTTCTCAGAGAGTTGTTGCTCCTTTTCAGAAAGCACATTCTTTGTGGCGTCAAAGTGCAGTTGAAGGTGGGTGAGCTCTTTTCTCAAAGAATCACACTCAGCTTCAACAACTTGGGCTCTTTCTGAAAACAACTGGCTTGAGTGTTCAGTATCAGCCAATTGTTTTGCAAGGCGATCCTTTTCAACAGAAAAACGAGCAACATCTTCTTCAAGTTTGTTTTTGGTGGCAACCAACTCATTGTGGGTAGTTTGAAGAGAGTCGCTTGTTTCTCCAAAGGGCTTGGTTTCGTCACTGACTTCAAACAATGCTCTCACAGCTGATTCTGCTTTTTGTTTCTCAACATCTCGCAGCTTGTTGGCCTCTTGGAGTTGCTCATCTTTGTTGGAGAGCTCACTCTTCAGTACATCAAGCTTCAATGCAACATCTGAGAGATCTCTCCTCAAAGAGTTGCGCTCCTCTTCCGCTTCAGCCTTTCGAGGAGCTTCTTGGAGTTGCTCATTGGCTTGTTTGAGCTTCTCATCAACCAACTCATCATGAGCCGATCGAAGGGAATCACACATCTCCTCAAGTGATTCAACTTTTTTAATTGCCTCAACCAAGGCTGCTTCAGCGTTGACCACTCTTTGTTTCTCAGCTTTGTGTTGTTCATTCACTGAGGAGAACTCCTGTTCCTTCTGAGAGAGCTCAATTTTCAAAGTGTCAATCTCCAAGTGATTCAATCGTTCAACATCAATCAATCGTTTCGCAAAGTCATCCTTTTCAGCCAAAAGACGAGCAACATCTTCTTCGAGTTTGTTTTTGGTGTCAACCAACTCATTGTGGACAGTTTGAAGAGAGTCACTTGTTTCCCCGAAGGATTTGGTTTTGTCACTGACTTCAACCAACGCTCTCACAGCAGATTCGGCTTTTTGTTTTTCGACCTCTTGCTGCTTGTTGGCTTCTTGGAGTTGTTTGTTGGCTTCTTGGAACTGCTGCTCTTTTTTGGAGAGCTGCTGCTCCTTCTCGGAGAGTTGCTGTTCCTTCTCAGAGAGTGCATTCTTGGTGATGTCAAAGCCCAACTGTAGATCAGAAAGCTCCCTCTTTGCAGAGTCACACTCCTCTTCAGCAACTTGAGCTCTTTCTGAAAGCAACCGGCGTGACTGTTCAGTCTCAGCCAATTGTTTTGTAAGACCATCCTTTTCAACAGAAAGACAAGCAACCTCTTCTTCAAGTTTGTTTTTGGTGTCAACCAACTCATTATGGACAGTTTGAAGAGAGTCGCTCGCTTCCCCGAAGGATTTGGTTTTATCGCTGACTTCGACCAACGCCCTCATGGCTGATTCTGCTTTTTGTTTCTCAACGTCTTGCTGTTTCTTGGCTTCTTGGAGTTGCTCATCTTTGTTGAAGAGCTCACTCTTCAGTGCATCGAGTTCCAATGCAACACCTGAGAGATCTCTCTTCAAAGAGTCACGTTCCTCTTCTGCCACTTCAGCCCTTTGCAAAGATGATTCATTTGCATCGACATGGACTCGAGCTAAGTCATTCTGGAGACGAGCCATTTCTTCATCTTGTTTGAGTTTCTCATCAATCAACTCTCCATGAGCTGATCGAAGAGAAGCACATTCTCCTTCAAGGTCTTTGGTCTTCTCAATAGCCTTTGCCAACGCTCCTTCAGCATCGATTGCTCTTTGTTTCTCATTATTGTTCTCCGACTGCAGGTCAGAGAGCTGCGATCTCTGAGGACCTTGTTCTTCAAGAGCACGTGATGATGACTCTTCCAGATCAACCAATTGTTGAAGAGTATCATCCTTCTCAGAAATGAGGCGAGTGATTTCGAGGGATTGTTTGTGTTTGTCATCAACCAACTCATCATGAGCTAATTGAAGAGAGGCTTGTGCTTTCTCAAGCCATTCAGCTTTCTTGATTGCTTCAGCCAATACCCCTTCAGCATCAATTGCTCTTTGCTTTTCAACTTCGAGCACTGTATGAATGCCAGAGAGCTCCCTCTTTGCAGAGTCACGCTCAATTTCGACGGCTTGGACTTTTGCAGAAGCTAACTGATCCACATTGGCCAATTGCTCGAAGAGACCATCCTTTTCAGCAGAAAGACGAGCAACTTCTTCTTCAAGTTTGTTTTTGGTATCAACCAACTCATCATGGACAGTTTGAAGAGAGCCACTCGTTTCCCCAAAGGACTTGGTTTTGTCGCTGACTTCGACCAATGCTCTCACAGCCGATTCTGCTTTTTGTTTCTCGACATCTTGTTGTTTGTTGGCTTCTTGGAGTTGTTCATCTTTGGTGAAAAGTTCACTCTTCAGTGCATCGAGTTCTAATGCAACATCTGAGAGATCTCTCTTCAAAGAGTCACGTTCCTCTTCTGCCACTTCAGCCCTTCGCAAAGAAGATTTGTTTGCATCAGCATGACCTCGAGCTAAGTCGTTCCGGAGACGAGCCATTTCTTCATCTTGTTTGAGTTTCGCATCAATCAACTCTCCATAATCTGATCGAAGAGAAGTGCATTCCGCAGCAAGGTCTTTGATCTTCTCAATAGCCTTCTCCAACGATCCTTCAGCATCGATTGCTCTTTGTTTCTTGTCACTGTTCTCCAACTGCAGGTCAGAGAGCTGTGATCTCAAAGCATCACGTTCTTGGAGGGCATGTGATGATGACTCTTCCAGATCAACCAATTGCTGGACTGCATCGTCCTTCTCAGATGCGAGGCGAGCGGTTTCAAGGGATTGTTTGTGTTTGTCATCAACCAACTCATCATGAGCCAATTGAAGAAAGCCTTGTGCTTTCTCAAGCGATTCAGCTTTCTTGATTGCTTCAGCCAATACCCCTTCAGCATCAATTGCTCTTTGCTTTTCAAATTCAAGCTGCTCACTTGTTTCAGTGAGTTTGCTCTTCATTGAGTTGGCAATTGATTGAAGATCAGAGAGCTCCCTCTTTGCAGAGTCATACTCTTCTTCAATAGTTTGGGTTTTTTCTGAAGCCAACTGGCTGGACTGTTCCAGATTGGTCAATTGTTTCACAAGGTCATCCTTTTCAAGAGAAAGTCGAGCAACCTCTTCTTCAAGCCCAGATTTGGTGTTGACCATCTCATCATGTGCTGTTCGGAGAGAGTCGCTCACTTTCCCAAAGGATTTGGTTTTATCGCTGACTTCGACCAACGCCCTCATGGCTGATTCTGCTTTTTGTTTCTCGACATCTTGTTGTTTGTTGGCTTCTTGGAGTTGTTCATCTTTGTTGGAAAGTTCGCTCTTCAGTGCATCGAGTTCTAATGCAACATCTGAGAGATCTCTCTTCAAAGAGTCACGTTCCTCTTCTGCCACTTCAGCCCTTTGCAAAGATGATTCATTCTGCAAGTGAAGAGAAGCACATTCTTCTTCAAGGTCTTTGGTCTTCTCAATAGCCTTCGCCACTGCTCCTTCAGCATCGATTGCTCTTTGTTTCTCAGCATTGTTCTCCAACTGGAGGTCAAAGAGCTGGGACCTCAGAGGACCTTGTTCTTCGAGAGCACGTGATGGCGATTCTTCCAGATCAACCAATTGTTGAAGAGCAGCATCCTTCTCAGAAGTAAGTCGAGCGATTTCAAGAGCTTGTTTGTGTTTGTCATCAACCAACTCATCATGAGCCAATTGAAGAGAGCCTTGTGCTTTCTCAAGCGATTCAGCTTTCTTGATTGCTTCAGCCAACATCCCTTGAGCATCAATTGCTCTTTGCTTTTCGAATTCAAGCTGCTCACTTGTTTCAGTGAGTTTGCTCTTCATTGAGTTGGCAATTGATTGAAGATCAGAGAGCTCCCTCTTTGCAGAGTCACACTCCTCTTCAACAACTTGGGTTTTTTCTGAAGCCAACTGACTCGAGTGTTCCAAATTGGTCAATTGTTTCACAAGGTCATCCTTTTCAAGAGAAAGACGAGCAACCTCTTCTTCAAGCCCAGATTTGGTGTTGACCATCTCATCGTGTGCTGTTCGGAGAGAGTCACTCGCTTCCCCAAAGGATTTGGTTTTATCGCTGACTTCAACCAACGCCCTCATGGCTGATTCTGCTTTTTGTTTCTCGACATCTCGCTGTTTGCTGGCTTCTTGGAGTTGTTCATCTTTGGTGGAAAGTTCACTCTTCAGTGCATCGAGTTCTAATGCAACATCTGAGAGATCTCTCTTCAAAGAGTCACGTTCCTCTTCTGCCACTTCAGCCCTTTGCAAAGATGATTCATTCACATCGACATGGACTCGAGCCAAGTCAGTCTGGAGACGAGCCATTTCTTCATCTTGTTTGAGTTTCTCATCAATCAACTCTCCATGAGCTGATCGAAGAGAAGCACATTCTCCTTCAAGGTCTTTGGTCTTCTCAATAGCCTTNTTAAGCTTCTTAGTTGCTTCAACCAGTGCCTCTTCAGCATCAACTGCTCTTGTAGAATCGGCTGCCCTTTCCTTTTCAACTTCAAGCTGCTCACTTATTTCAGTGAGTTTGCTCTTCATTGAGTTGGCAATTGATTGAAGATCAGAGAGCTCCCTCTTTGCAGAGTCGTGCTCCTCCTCAACAGCTCGGGTTTTTTCTGAAGCCAACTGACTAGACTGTTCCAAATTGGTCAATTGTTTCACAAGGTCATCCTTTTCAAGAGAAAGTCGAGCAACCTCTTCTTCAAGCCCAGATTTGGTGTTGACCATCTCATCATGTGCTGTTCGGAGAGAGTCGCTCGCTTCCCCAAAGGATTTGGTTTTATCGCTGACTTCGACCAACGCCCTCATGGCTGATTCTGCTTTTTGTTTCTCGACATCTTGTTGTTTGTTGGCTTCTTGGAGTTGCTCATCTTTGGTGAAAAGTTCACTCTTCAGTGCATCGAGTTCTAATGCAACATCTGAGAGATCTCTCTTCAAAGAGTCGCGTTCCTCTTCTGCCACTTCAACCCTTTGCAAAGATGATTCGTTTGCATCGACATGATCTCGAGCTAAGTCATTCTGGAGACGAGCCATTTCTTCATCTTGTTTGAGTTTCTCATCAATCAACTCTCCATGAGCTGATTGAAGAGAAGCACATTCTCCTTCAAGGTCTTTGATCTTCTCAATAGCCTTCGCCAATGCTCCTTCAGCATCGATTGCTCTTTGTTTCTCGTTATTGTTCTCCAATTGGAGGTCAAAGAGTTGCGATCTCAGAGGACCTTGTTCTTCAAGAGCACGTGATGGCGATTCTTCCAAATCGACCAATTGTTGGAGCGCAGTATCCTTCTCAGAAGTAAGTCCAGCGATTTCAAGAGCTTGTTTGTGTTTGTCATCAACCAACTCATCATGAGTCAATTGAAGAGAGCCTTGTGCTTTCTCAAGCCATTCAACTTTCTTGATTGCTTCAGCCAACACCCCTTCAGCATCAATTGCTCTTTGCTTTTCAAATTCAAGCTGCTCAATTGTTTCAGTGAGTTTGCTCTTCATTGAGTTGGCAATTGATTGAAGACCAGAGAGCTCCCTCTTTGCAGAGTCACACTCCTCTTCAACAGATTGGGTTTTTTCTGAAGCCAACTGACTTGAGTGTTCCAAATCGTTCAATTGTTTCACAAGGTCATCCTTTTCAAGAGAAAGTCGAGCAACCTCTTCTTCAAACCCAGCTTTGGTGCTGGCCATCTCATCGTGTGCTGTTCGGAGAGAGTCACTCGCTTCCCCAAAGGATTTGGTTTTGTCGCTGACTTCAACCAACGCCCTCATGGCTGATTCTGCTTTTTGTTTCTCAACATCTCGCTGTTTGTTGGCTTCTTGGAGTTGCTTATCTTTGTTGAAAAGTTCACTCTTCAGTACATCAAGTTCCAATGCAACATCTGAGAGATCTCTCTTCAAAGAGTCGCATTCCTCTTCTGCCACTTCAGCCCTTTGCAAAGATGATTCATTCACATCGACATGGACTCGAGCCAAGTCAGTCTGGAGACGAGCCATTTCTTCCTCTTGTTTGAGTTTCTCATCGATCAACTCTCCATGAGCTGATTGAAGAGAAGCGCATTCTCCTTCAAGGTCTTTGGTCTTCTCAATGGCCTTTGCCAACGCTTCTTCAGCATCGATTGCTCTTTGTTTCTCGTCATTGTTCTTCAATTGCAGGTCAGAGAGCTGTGATCTCAGAGGAACTTGTTCTTCGAGAGCAGTGTCCTTTTCAGAAGTAAGTCGAGCGATTTGGAGGGATTGTTTGTGTTTGTCATCAACCAACTCATCATGAGCCAATTGAAGAGAGCCTTGTGCTTTCTCAAGCGATTCAGCTTTCTTGATTGCTTCAACCAACGCTCCTTCAGCATCGATTGCTCTTTGCTTTTCAACTTCAAGCTGTTCACTTGTTTCAGTGAGTTTGCTCTTCATTGAGTTGGCAATTGATTGAAGATCAGAGAGCTCCCTCTTTGCAGAGTCGCACTCTTCTTCAACAACTTGGGCTTTTTCTGAAGCCAACTGACTCGAGTGTTCCAGATTGGTCAATTGTTTCACAAGGTCATCCTTTTCAAGAGAAAGACGAGCAACCTTTTCTTCAAGCCCAGATTTGGTGTTGACCATCTCATCGTGTGCTGTTCGGAGAGAGTCGCTCGCTTCCCCAAAGGATTTGGTTTTGTCGCTGACTTCAACCAACGCCCTCATGGCTGATTCTGCTTTTTGTTTCTCGACATCTTGTTGTTTGTTGGCTTCTTGGAGTTGTTCATCTTTGTTGGAAAGTTCACTCTTCAGTGCATCAAGTTTCAATGCAACATCTGAGAGATCTCTCTTCAAAGAGTCGCGTTCCTCTTCTGCCACTTCAGCCCTTTGCAAAGATGACTCATTCGCATGGACATGGTCTCGAGCTAAGTCAGTCCGGAGACGAGCCATTTCTTCGTCTTGTTTGAGTTTCTCATCGATCAACTCTCCATGAGCTGATTGAAGAGAAGCACATTCTTCTTCAAGGTCTTTGGTCTTCTTTGCCCACGATCCTTCAGCATCGATTGCTCTTTCTTTTTCAGTGGTGTTCTCTGACTGGAGGTCAGAGAGCTTCAGCCTTAAAGTATCGCGTTCTTGGAGAGCGAGTGATGACGAATCTTCCAGATCGACCAATTGTCGGATCGCAGTGTCCTTCTCAGAAGTGAGTCGAGCGATTTCAAGAGCTTGTTTGTGCTTCTCATCAACCAACTCATCACGAGCCAATTGAAGAGAGCCTTGTGCTTCCTCGAGCGATTTAAGCTTCTTAGTTGCTTCAACCAGTGCCTCTTCAGCATCAACTGCTCTTGTAGAATCGGCTGCCCTTTCCTTTTCAACTTCAAGCTGCTCACTTATTTCAGTGAGTTTGCTCTTCATTGAGTTGGCAATTGATTGAAGATCAGAGAGCTCCCTCTTTGCAGAGTCGTGCTCCTCCTCAACAGCTCGGGTTTTTTCTGAAGCCAACTGACTAGACTGTTCCAAATTGGTCAATTGTTTCACAAGGTCATCCTTTTCAAGAGAAAGTCGAGCAACCTCTTCTTCAAGCCCAGATTTGGTGTTGACCATCTCATCATGTGCTGTTCGGAGAGAGTCGCTCGCTTCCCCAAAGGATTTGGTTTTATCGCTGACTTCGACCAACGCCCTCATGGCTGATTCTGCTTTTTGCTTCTCGACATCTCGCTGTTTGCTGGCTTCTTGGAGTTGTTCATCTTTGGTGGAAAGTTCACTCTTCAGTGCATCGAGTTCTAATACAACATCTGAGAGATCTCTCTTCAAAGAGTCACGTTCCTCTTCTGCCACTTCAGCCCTTTGCAAAGATGATTCATTTGCATCGACATCTTGAGCCAAGTCACTCTGGAGACGAGCCATTTCTTGATCTTGTTTGAGTTTCTCAGCAACCAACTCCCCGTGAGCTGATAGAAGAGAAGTGTATTCTTCTTCGAGGTCTTTGGTCTTCTCAATAGCCTTTGCCAACGCTCCTTCAGCATCGATTGCTCTTTGTTTTTCGCCATTGTTCTTTGACTGCAGGTCAGAGAGCTGTGATAATGATTCTTCCAAATCGACCAATTGTTGAAGAGCAGCATCCTTCTCAGAAGTAAGTTGAGCGATCCCAAGAGCTTGTTTGTGTTTGTCATCAACCAACTCATCATGAGCCAATTGAAGAGAGCCTTGTGCTTTCTCAAGCGATTCAACTTTCTTGATTGCTTCAACCAACGCTCCTTCAGAACCAGTCGCCCTTTGCTTTTCAACTTCAAGCTGCTCACTTATTTCAGTGAGTTTGCTCTTCATTGAGCTGGCAATTGATTGAAGATCAGAGAGCTCCCTCTTTGCAGAGTCACACTCCTCTTCAACAACTTGGGTTTTTTCTGAAGCCAACTGACTCGAGTGTTCCAAATTGGTCAATTGTTTCACAAGGTCATCCTTTTCAAGAGAAAGTCGAGCAACCTCTTCTTCAAGCCCAGATTTGGTGTTGACCATCTCATCATGTGCTGTTCGGAGAGAGTCGCTCGCTTCCCCAAAGGATTTGGTTTTATCGCTGACTTCGACCAACGCCCTCATGGCTGATTCTGCTTTTTGTTTCTCGACATCTCGCTGTTTGCTGGCTTCTTGGAGTTGTTCATCTTTGGTGGAAAGTTCACTCTTCAGTGCATCGAGTTCTAATACAACATCTGAGAGATCTCTCTTTAAAGAGTCACGTTCCTCTTCTGCCACTTCAACCCTTTGCAAAGATGATTCGTTCGCATCGACATGATCTCGAGTCAAGTCATTCTGGAGACGAGCCATTTCTTCATCTTGTTTGAGTTTCTCATCAATCAACTCTCCATGAGCTGATTGAAGAGAAGTGCATTCTTCTTCAAGGTCTTTGATCTTCTCAATAGCCTTCGCCAATGCTCCTTCAGCATCGATTGCTCTTTGTTTCTCGTCATTGTTCTCCGACTGGAGGTCAGAGAGCTGTGTCTTCAGAGGACCTTGTTCTTCAAGAGCAGTGTCCTTTTTGGAAGTGAGGCGAGCGATTTCGAGGGATTGTTTGTGTTTCACATCGACCAACTCATTACGAGCCAATTGGAGAGAGCCTTGTGCTTCAGCCAACTCTCCTTCAGAATCGGCTGCCCTCAGCTTTTCAACTTCGAGCTGCTTGCTTGTTTCAGTGAGCTCCCTCTTTGCAGAGTCACGCTCCTCCTCAACGGCTTGGGTTTTTTCTGAAGCCAACTGACTAGACTGTTCCAAATTGGTCAATTGTTTCACAAGGTCATCCTTTTCAAGAGAAAGTCGAGCAACCTCTTCTTCAAGCCCAGATTTGGTGTTGACCATCTCATCATGTGCTGTTTGGAGTGATTCGCTTGCTTCCCCAAAGGATTTGGTTTTATCGCTGACTTCGACCAACGCCCTCATGGCTGATTCTGCTTTTTGTTTCTCAATATCTTGTTGTTTGTTGGCTTCATGGAGTTGTTCATCTTTGTTGGAAAGTTCACTCTTCAGTGCATCGAGTTCTAATGCAACATCTGAGAGATCTCTCTTCAAAGAGTCACGTTCCTCTTCTGCCACTTCAGCCCTTTGCAAAGATGATTCGTTTGCATTGACATGATCTCGAGCCAAGTCAGTCTGGAGACGAGCCATTTCTTCATCTTGTTTGAGTTTCTCATCGATCAACTCTCCATGAGCTGATCGAAGAGAAGCACATTCTCCTTCAAGGTCTTTGATCTTCTCAATAGCCTTTGCCAACGCTCCTTCAGCATCGATTGCTCTTTGTTTCTCAGCGTTGTTCTCCGACTGGAGGTCAAAGAGTTGCGATCTCAGAGGACCTTGTTCAAGAGCACGTGGTGATTCTTCCAAATCGGTCAATTGTTGGAGCGCAGCATCCTTGCCAGATGTAAGTCGAGCAATTTCAAGAGCTTGTTTGTGTTTGTCATCAACCAACTCATCATGAGCCAATTGAAGAGAGCCTTGTGCTTTCTCAAGCCATTCAGCTTTCTTGATTGCTTCAGCCAACGCTCCTTCAGAACCAGTCGCCCTTTGCTTTTCAACTTCAAGCTGCTCACTTATTTCAGTGAGTTTGCTCTTCATTGAGTTGGCAATTGATTGAAGACCAGAGAGCTCCCTCTTTGCAGAGTCACACTCCTCTTCAGCAACTTGGGTTTTTTCTGAAGCCAACTGACTCGAGTGTTCCAGATTGGTCAATTGTTTCACAAGGTCATCCTTTTCAAGAGAAAGTCGAGCAACCTCTTCTTCAAGCCCAGCTTTGGTGTTGACCATCTCATCGTGTGCTGTTCGGAGCGAGTTACTCGCTTCCCCAAAGGATTTGGTTTTGTCGCTGACTTCAACCAACGCCCTCATGGCTGATTCTGCTTTTTGTTTCTCAATATCTTGCTGTTTCTTGGCTTCTTGAAGTTGTTCATCTTTGGTGGAAAGTCCACTCTTCAGTACATCGAGTTTCAATGCAACATCTGAGAGATCTCTCTTCAAAGAGTCGCGTTCCTCTTCTGCCACTTCAGCCCTTTGCAAAGATGATTCGTTTGCATTGACATGATCTCGAGTCAAGTCATTCTGGAGACGAGCCATTTCTTCATCTTGTTTGAGTTTCTCATCAATCAATTCTCCATGAACTGATTGAAGAGAAGCACATTCTCCTTGGAGGTCTTTGATCTTCTCGATAGCCTTTGCCAACGCTCCTTCAGCATTGATTGCTCTTTGTTTCTCGTCATTGTTCTCCGACTGCAGGTCAGAGAGCTGTGATCTGAGAGGAACTTGTTCTTCGAAAACATGTGATGATGACTCTTCCAAATTGGCCAATTGTTTGAGCACAGCATCCTTCTCAGAAGTAAGTCGAGCGATTTCAAAGGCTTGTTTTTGCTTCTTGTCATGCAGCTCATCGTGAGCCAATTGAAGAGACTCTTGTGCTCTCTCAAGCGATTCAGCCTTCTTGATTGCTTCGGCTAACGCTTCTTCAGCATTGATTGTCTTCTGAGCCTCAACATCCCGCTGCCTGATCACTTCTTGAAGCTGCTCGTTTTGTTCTTCTTTTGCAGAAATTTCTCGCTGGAACTCCGAAAAGACTCGAGCAATTTCCCTCTGGTGTTCGTCTCGCGTATTGACCAGGTGCATCCGCTCTTCCCTGAAATTCTCGAGCGCCTTTTCCAAATCTTCTGCTTTTTTCATGACTTCTGTGGCTTTGAACTCAGCCTGCGTCGCCCTTCGGTGCTCGTCATCCCGCTCCTTGGTCATTTCTTCGATCTCCTGCTCTTTCGAGGCAATTTTCTGCTCAAACGCGCTCTGCATCTCTTCTCGACCAGACGATGAAAGCGCGCTTTTCAACAAAGCGCATTCTTCTTGAAGCTCCGTCGCTCTTTGCAAACTCGCTTGCTCTAAACTCTTCCAATCAATCACCTCTTTCACCAAGGCTTCCTTTTCTGCCACCAGAAGGGTGAGCTCTTCGTTGTGCCTTCTCCTTTCATTAAGAAGCTCACGTTCCTGAGACTGAAATGCTTCGCGGAGGGCCTCCTCAGCCTCCCTCGACGCTTCCAACAGTGCCTCAGCATCGAAGGCCCTCTGTCTCTCAACTTGGCACTCCCTTTCCTTCTCAGAAAGCTTGCCCTCGAACTCAGAAGTGACCTCTGAGAGCGTTCTTCTCAACGTGTCACGCTCCACCTCAGCCATCACCTTCGTTCGCATCACCTCAGAAGCAATCTCCCGGTCCCGGCTCAGCATTTCAGGATTTTCTTCCGAGAGCTTCTGTTGGAGGTCAGCTTCCACAGTATCCAGCCTGGAGGTTGCATCCAAAAACGCGCTTCGGATGTTATCACGTTCCACCTCAGCCAGACGGGCCCTGGCCCAAGAAGCTTCCCTGACCTCCTTCATCTGAGCCAACTCTTGGCGAAGGCCAATCTTTTCAGCCGAGACCTTAGCGATTTCTCTTTGGTGCTCATCTCGTTTGTTAATCAGCTGCAGCTGGGTGTCATGGAAAGAGGTGAGTTCGCTCTCCACCTCCCGGACTTTCCTCAGTGATTCTTCGAGGCTGTGTTCAGCAATGTCCGCACGCTCTTGTTCGGCATCTCGCTGCTCGATGGCATCTGAGAGTTGTCGGCGGAGCTCATTTCGTGTCGCTTCGGGCTCGGGGGAAGAACCTGACAACTCGTTTCTTAAAGACGCCAATTCTCTCTCAGTGGCTTCTTTGGATTCCGAAAGCTCCCCAATCAACCTGTTTGCCCGCTCAAGATCCGCTTCTAATTCCTTTTCTTGCGACTCTTCTGCAAACCGCTCCAATTGATCATGAAGGTCCCTCCTCTTGGCGACCCCCTTTTCGATCAGGTGCTCTTCAACTTGCTTCTCCAAGTCCTCAATTGCCCCCTCGGCCTCGACCACCCTTTGCCTCTCCTTTTCAAACCGATCGGTGGCCTCTTTGACTTGGACATCTTTCTCTCTCAAGGATCTCTTGGCTTCTCGGAGCTGAGCAGTGGTCTCTGAGAGCTCTCTTCTCAGCGACTTTCGCTCTTCAGCACCTCCAACATCCTCACCTGCCTCCAAATCGTCGTTCACCTCACTCTTTTGCTGCTCCAGTTGCTCTTTCACCGCCTCGAGCACTCGCTGTTGTTTGACGAATTCTTCTTCTTTTTTGGCGAGCCGATCCGTTGTCTCTTCGATCACTTGTTGATGCCTTGCACTGTCTTCTTCAAATTTTTGCACCAAAATTTCATTTGCACGAAGATGACGTGCCGTGTGATCTCTTTCTTGCACTGTTTTGTGGTGCTCTCTTTCCAAATCGCCCCGTTTCCGTTCGCTTTCTTGGTACTGCTTTTCCCAACCATCTCGTTCGAGGGCTCTTTCTTGTTCTCTCTTTTCCAGATCACACGTGGCTTTCAGGAGAGCCTCGACACGGTCTTCCGATTCGGAAAGGGCCTTTGTTAACCGATCCTGATCACTGCCCACGTCTGCAAGAAGCTTTTCAGCCTTTTCCTTCTGCGAGAGAGAGGAGTGGGACTCCCTTTGCGCCACTTCCAGAGCAGCCTCGACCACTTTAAGCTGATTTTTCACCGAATCTGACTCCTCTTTCAGTTGTGCAGCCCTTTCAGAGGTGTCTTTCTGGGACTCTGCAAGGGTCTTAAGCTCATGCTGGAGTTCCCCCTTCTCAGTCGCAAGTCGGTTCGCATTGGCTTGGAGCGCAGCGTGCTCCTCGGCAAGACGACCCAAGGTGGCTTCAAGGTCTGCAGAGTGCTCGAGTGCAGACTTGGTTTCTTTTTGGTAAGTTTCAAGGCTTGACTGGAGCTCTTTTCTCTCCCGAGTCAAAGCGTCGACCTCTTCTTGAGACCTCCGCAGCTGTTCTTTGAGTTCCTCGACCTGACTCAAAGAGCTCTGGAGTCCCTCTTCTTCATGGCTCTTTTCTCCCATTTGCATCCCTTCTCTGGACGCGTTGGAATCCCTCTCCCTTTCCCTCTCTCTTTCCCTCTCCCTCTCCCTCTCCCTCTCCCTCTCCCTCTCAATTTCCTTTTTCTCAAGTTGCATATCCTCAACCTCTTTCAAAAGCCTTCCATTCTCCTGTTGAAGGTCTTCAACCTCCTGCTGCAAAGCCTCGACTCCCTTTGAAGCTTCCTTCTGCTCCGCTGCTGCTTGTACATGCTCTCGTACAACCATTTCCCCCCCCTCCCCCCTCTCAACTTTGCTTTCCCCCGTCGACGAAGGTTCCACTTCCGACAACTGCACACGGAGATCTTGGACCTCAGAAATTAAATTGGCTTCGGAAGCCTGGAGAGAGCTCTTTTCTTTCCGGAGGTCCTTCATCCCCTTTCGGAGACTGTGGTTCTCCTCTTTGTTCTCCAAAATTGTTTCATGGAGGTCTTGGATGATATCAGCAAAATCGGAAAGAGGAAAATCGGACTCGAAAGCTGTACGATCTGAAAACTGACAAAATGTCTCGATCGAAGATTGGCTATCTCCAGTTTCATCCCAAAATGATCGGAGGAGACCTTTCAATGCAAGGAGAATTTGGTCGCTCCCGACTTGATAGGGCTTAAGGATCTGAAAGAAACATAGTCAGAGAGAGACAGAAAGAGAAAGAGAAAGAGAAAGAGAAAGAGAAAGAGAAAGAGAAAGAGAAAGAGAAAGAGAAAGAGAAAGAGAAAGAGAAAGAGAAAGAGAAAGAAAAAGAAAAAGAAAAAGAAAAGGACAAAGAGAGAAAGAAAGAGAGAGAAAGAAAAAGAAAAAGAGAAAGAGGAAAAGAAAGAGAAAGAGAAAGAGAAAAATAGAGATACCGATCCCTCCCCAGAATTTTCAATTTGGGGAAAGTGTCGCTGGTAGGAACCGAATGGTTTTGGCTCCATCCTTAAAAGGCCCAAAGGAAAGGCTGTGGAAGAAAGAGTTTTTGTTCAACGGCGATGTTGTTTGGGAAAACACGTTTCGTGTTGGAAAAAAAAAAAAAAAAAAAAATCTGTCATCAAATTTCGGATTTTTCTATCGGATTCTCTGAAGTCGTGAGTTGGCAGCGAATGCTCGACCTCCACCCAAGGCGCCTCTGATACCGTATTTTGAGAAAAGTGGGTCGCTCTCGATGTTGCAGCGCCACGGCCACACATTGCAGGCCGACCTCCCGGTGGAGATAGCGGTGAATAGGTATAAGATAATTTTTATTTGAAGAAAGATAAAAAAGGAAGATTACAAAAGCCCTTGCTTTTGCATGAGTTCGTACGTTTTTTTGCTCATAACATTCCCTTCGTTATCTTCAAATTCCATTTGGTCATCCTCATTCCATGTGATAGTCTTTTTATCACTTTGGAGCTTCTTTTGTACTGCAAGAAAAGGGTGGGAAATGAATGAAAACGTTGTTCAAGGGGGAAAAAAGGAAAAGGAAAAGGAAAAGCATACAGGCTAGAACATCCTTGATTTTGGTGATTTCAGAGAAATGCTTTGTGTTAGAAATCCCAAGATACTTCAGCCCTTGAGCATGACGCCACTCCTTAAGAAAAGAAAGTGAAGGAAATAAGTAAATGATGGCCGAATCTCAACTTAAAGAGAAGAGAAAAGAAGAGAAGAGAAGAAGAGAAGAGAGGAGAAAAGAAGAGAAAAGAAGAGAAAAGAAGAGAAAAGAAGAGAAAAGAAAAGAAAAGAAAAGAGATAAGGACCTGAAAATGCATTTCAAAATTTCTTCTCCCCATGTAAGTGTGGTTTCCACAGATTTCACATTTATATTCAACCCCCAGACCATGCAGTTTGTAAAGCCAAAAAGGGATAGGTTTACCGTCCCAACCAACAGGGTAGTCCTAAAGAAAATTGAGAGGGGAATAACAACAAAAACCAACTTCCCAACAACAACAACAAAAAAAGGAAAAGGAAAAATGTACCCGAATACCCTGCACAATTTCATCTTCATCATCCTCTTCCTCTGAAGAAACGTCTTCTTCAGACTCTTCGTCCATATCAAGCTGTGGAAGATAAAAGACATGAGAAGCTCAATAAAAAATAAAATAAAATAATAAAAAAACCTTAAAATACAACAATCTTTGTTGGAAAGAAAAGAAAAGAAAAGAAAAGAAAAGAAAAGAAAAGAAAAGAAAAGAAAAGAAAAGAAAAGAAAAGAAAAGAAAAGAAAAGAAAAGAAAAGAAAA
>MUHK01003484.1:54469-72292 GCA_002151225.1 Paramoeba pemaquidensis
CTCTCTCTCTCTCTCTCTCTCTCTCTCTCTCTCTCTCTCTCTCCCCCTCTTTATTTATCAATCTCGGCAGTTTCTACGCCACTCAATGCAAACGACATGATGTATTCGCTCATCAGGGATTTGAATTTTGCTGTTTTAGGCCCATTTTTGAATGGAAAAGCTAAAGTACATTCTTTCTTCCCTCCCTCTCTCCTGTTACCCTTTTCCTCTTTCCTTTTTCTAATACACAATCTTCAACCAGGAAATTCGGGACTATTACAAAATCAAGGAAGAGATCAAGGCTGGGAAAAAATCAATTTCTGGTTTTTTTTCTTTTTTTCTCCCATTTTTCCTTTTTCCTTTCTTTTTTTTGGTTCATTTTGTATCTGTTTGGTCTTATTTTATTTTTTTCCCAAAGAAATGAAGGAATTTGTTAAGTATTACAAAGATGTCATTTCTAAGCTCGAAAATGGTCTCCAGGTTTTCTCCACTCTCTGGCTTTCCTTCCCCCCTTCCCCTCCCTCACCCTTTCTTTTTTAATCCTTTCTTTCCTCCCCTTCTTCCTTCCTTCAGTTGCACTTGGGGGTAGCAGAGCACATTTCTGCAGTGACAAAATCAGATGATTTTCATAAGAGGTTGGAGGCTGAGCAAAGGATGCTGATGGGGACCTCCCCTGCCCTTGAATACATTGAAGGTTTTTTTTTTCTTTCTCTTTCTCTTTTCTTTTCTTTTCTTTCTTTCTTTCAATTTGTCTCATTTGATTGCTTTACAGATTGTATTTCCCAAAACCATGCCCTTCTCAAAGTCCTTCGTCTTCTTGTCCTCCACAGTCTCACCCTTGGTTTGCCCCTTTTCCCTTCTCTCCCTTTCTCTCAACTCACTTTTGTTCTCCTTGCAGATGGAATCAAAGGCAAAGTTTATGATCAGCTTGTGCAAGATATTTTGCAGGTTGAAGGAGAGAAAAAGAAAAAGAAAAAGAACAAGAAAAAAAAAAAGAAAGAAAAAGAAAAAAAAAGAGACAAAAGAAAGAAAAAAAAAAGACCCCCACTTATCTCTTCAATCAGACTTACGGCTATGAGTACCAAGCCCCTCTTCGAAACTTAGAAAAACTCGGCTTTTTGAAGAGATCTGAGGTATCCTTCTCTTCCCTTCTCCCCTTCTTCCCTTCTTTTTTCTGATTAATTTATTGCCAGACTGTTAAAACAAGCTTCATGCGTTTGCGGAAGGGTCTGAATCTTATTAATCAAGCAGTAGGTTTCTTTCTCTTTATCTTTTTTTCTTCCTTCTCTCCTCTCTTCTCTTCTTTTCTTCCAATTACATAAAAATAAAATCAAACCCACTCATCCACAAATTTTAGATGACAAGGAGCCTAATGATATTGCTTATGTGTACTCTGGTTACGCTCCCCTCAGGTTCTCTCTCTCTCTCTCTCTCTCTCTCTCTCTCTCTCTCTCTCTTGTCTCCATAANCCATACCACCCCTCTCTCTCTCTCTCTCTCTCTCTCTCTCTCTCTCTCTCTCTCTCTCTGTCCTGTAAGGATTTTTATTATTCTGAAAACTATGGGAATGAATGCTTATCTTCTCCCCAAAATTTTCCAAATCACAAACAAATAATTACAGTGTCCGTTTGATTGAAATCATGTCAAGTTCAAAATGGGACCCCACAAATGAGATCATTGGACAGGTTTCTTTCTCTTTCCTCCTCTCTTTTTTTACTAGTTTTTCGATTGATCTCACTGTTGTTCTTTTCCTCCAAGGTTCCTGGAAAAGCCTTCCAAACCTTCCAACCTCTCCGCCTCCCTGCCGCCCATTCATCTGTCTCCTCCTCCTCTTCCTCTTCTTCCTCTTCTTCTGCCGCCTCCTCTTCTCTTGGTGGGAGGAAGAGGGGATCAGGGGGGAGACCGGTGAATTTGGTTTTTTTTATTGGGGGTGTAACGTTTACTGAGATTGCTGCTCTCCGTTATTTGGGAGAAAAGAGGGTTTGTTGTTCTTTGTTGTACTTTGTTGTTCATTGTTGTTGTTGTTGTTGTTGTTGCTGCAACAGCATGCACTGACACCACAACACAGAATTGTGACTACATTATTTGTACCACAAAATTGATTAATGGGGATACCTTCCTCCAATCTATACTTGACAGCTCTGCCATTGAGGTTCCCCTTCACTTTTTCCCTTTTCCTTCGTATTTCATTTTCCTTCTTACAACATTTTTTCAGGCGAAGAAGAGGTTTTGTGACACCATTTCCACCAACTTTAACAAGTCCACAGAGTTATAAGAAACGGGGCAACAAACGAAAAATTTGAATTTTTTTTTGGGGTTTCGGAGAAGTTGAGATAGATTTCTGTACAAAGCAATGTGAATTCCTGAGCGCAAAAAAAACAACAAAACAAAACAAAATAAAGTGTGAGTTTTTTTTTGGTTAGGGAGTGTGTAGGTGACCAGCACCTATTTATTAATAATTAAGCCGAAACCCACTTGAAGGGTTGTGACTGAAAGAAAAAGAGAGAGAGGAGTTGGTGGGAGAGAAATGAAGAGTAGATTGGGTAAGCTTCGCTCGTTGGATTGGGGGTTAGAGAGGGGGGAGAAGATGGCAGAGATTGGAGAGAGGTGAAGAGGAGAGGAAGGGACGAAAGAAGGGGGAAAAGTTGATTGTTTTTTTTTTTGTCCTTCTTCAATACAATTCCCCTCTCAAAAGAAGTTTTGGAACTGATTTCACTTCCAAACCTTCATGAGGGGTGAGATGAGGAAAAACCAACAACCGGCCTCTAATTGGTTTTGTTGCTGCCAAGATGGTCAAAAGTTTGGGAACTTCTTCTTCTTCTTCTTCTTCTTCTCCTTGGTTTTCTCTGCGTCCTGCCTTTTCTTTTTGTTGTTCTGTGGGCTGCTGTTGTTGTCGTTGTTTGGACTGTTGCTCTTCTTTGGGATATTCTTTGGGTTGTTCTGCTTGGACATCCTTTTTCCCCCTCCCCTCTTCTCCCCCCCTCTTCCCCTCCCTCTCCCTATCCCTCTTCTTCCTCGACCCACTCTTCCTCTTCTTCTTCTTCCCCCCATTCTCATTAATTGTCTTATAATTAAGACAAGGCACAAGAGCTGTCTCTCCTCCCTCCTCACAGTCCGCCAAATACAAAAGAAAAGTGTATTTCGACCGTACCCCCTGGAGATCTTTTCGACATAAGTCCACATGGGGGGCTAGGGTTCCCCCAGGGGTGCCATAGTGCAAGAATCTGTGGGGGGGAAAAATGAATGAGGACATTTGTTTTAATTGAACAAAAAAAAGAAAAAAACCTCATGTAAGGAAAAGCACCATGCCCCTCCATCCCAAACCCCCTCAAAGCCCTCTCAATTGCCCTCCCAACCACCCCCTCCCCGTCACAAAGATACCTCCTCGCCGAACACGAAGGTTTTTCTGGTTCAGCAACTGGGAGACACTCATGAAGACCTATTAATTTGTCAAGAAACACCTCGTCAAAACCTCCATCGACGTAAAAACTCCCAGCGCCTGGGTGGGAGCTATCGTGGGGGATGAGGAGGTTGAAGGAGGGGGAAGGGGGGGGNAGGGGGATGGAAGAGGAGGAGGGAAGGGAGATGTTTTTGGATTGGAGGAAGGTTTGGAGTTCTTTTTTGGTCTGTGGGGGGAGGAGGGGGGGATGAGAAGAGCGAAAGGAAAGGAAGGAAAAGAAAATGTAAAAAAGTGATGCACATTCATAAAAACACAACGACCACAATCACAGCCATCCCCGTAACCACAACCAGAACCAGAACCACAACCACAACCACAGCCATAACTACAAACCTCCCCCAAAGTATCATGTGCACAAGCAATACTCCAACAAGACGACCCAGCATATGTTTGATGCTCCACATTAACCCCCACCACCTCCACCAAAAACTTCACACACAACACATGGTTATTTAAGGTCGCTAAAATTAGCGCACTCTCTCCATACTCCGTCACAGCCTCAGCATCCACCCCATGATCATGAAACAACACATACAACCGTAGGAGATCCCCAGTGAACGCTGCTTTGAGCCACATAGCTGTTCTTGTTGATTGTATCGCCCCCCGAAAGGAAGATTTGGACTGGAGGAGGGGGGTCGAGAGGGGCTCCTTTTTTCTTTTCTCTCCTCCTCCGAGGATTTCGGTAGGGAGGGCTTGGAAGAGGGTGAGGGATCGTTGTTTTGGGGTTATTGGTGGGCTGTTGGTTTCGTTTGTGTCGCTTGGGGTGGCTTCTTTTTCTTTCTCCATTTCTTTCTCTTTCTCTTTTGGTCCCCCTCCTCTCTTTGCCTCCAACACGACATCCAACTCATCCCCCGCCACCCGACACCCACAACAAGGACACCCAAACCCGCCCCCCACCTCCATCCTCCTCTCCAACACTCTCACCCACAAACAATGCTCACAACAAAAATGACGACAACACCCCTCCCACACCAAAGGATACCACCCAATCAACTCACACTCAGTTTCGCTGTCTCTGTGGTGGACCTCTCCCGCATCTGGAAACACAGAATGAAGGACCTCCACCCCCCGTTGTCTCATCCTGGAGAGAGCCCCCAGGAGCCAGATGGCGTATGGGGATTCTTCTTCTGTGATGTATTCTCTCACTTGGTTTGCTTGGGTTTCGGAAAGCATTTCGGGGGGGGAGGAGGAGGAGGGGACGAGGGTCACCGGTGGTCGGCAATGGGGAGAAGCTCCTCCACGGATGAGGCAGTGAGTGATTTTGTGTTGAGACATCCATGCTGAATAATTAAGAAGAGAAGATTGTTGGCAAAAGAGGGTGATGTCTCCTTTTGTTTGTCCTTCTGATTCGAATATTTCTCTTGCATCGATCTTTTGGTTGTTTTTGGGGGGAGAGGGAATGGGAAAGGGGGCCAAAAGAAATGAGAAAAAAAAAAGAAAAAAAGAAGGGGAAAGAGAAAGAAACAAAAAAGAAAACCTTCTTTTCTTTGTAAAATTTTTTGAGCTCAGGGGAGAGAAGGGGGTGTGTGGGTTTTCCTAAAGTGTCAACTTTTACTTTAGAAAGTCTCACAACCCCAAATCTGAATATCAAAACAAGTGAGAAAAGAGAGAAGGGAAGTAAAAGAAAAGAAAAGAAAAGAAAACCTGGCCAAAATATTCTGATCAATCGAATAAAAGTAATCAAACAACTCCTTCTCCCCCACCTCCTTTCGATCCTTCAAAGTCCCATGTTTGATTTGGTAATCAGTCCTCTCCCTCTCCTCTTTCCTTTTCAGTCCTGGCCTCACCATCGGCGCTACCCACTGGTCCACTCCTTGCCTTTCTCCCAAAGTGCCAACAAAAAAAAAAAGAGGGAAAATTCGTTTTTTTGGTCGGTTAGCCCACTAACTTCGGAAGTTAAATATTTTTTTTTTTTTTACCGAAGTCCGTTAAGGAAATCGCTAGTTGATTTTCAAAAATTAAATGCTTTTTTGTTGGATTTTTTCAAAAACAAAAAAGCAGTGTCCACGCTTTTCCACCACCACGCGCTGTTGTTCTTTCGCCCTTCCCCTTTGTGAAAAAGACTTTTATTTGCCCATTTTTTTTTTCTGATGTTTTCTCTTTTTGTGCAATCTCGCCACCTCGTGATTCACGATCTCTGAATAATTGGCCCCAGTGTCAGTTTTCCATAAACTTTCATCCTTCCACGCCCCCCAATCACAGTCATTCTCCAGCATGCACAACCACTTCTCCATCCCCATCCCCAACAATTCCTTCACCTCCCCCAGCGACTCCTCTGTCAACCTCTCCTCCAATGTCAACCGATGCTTTTTCGTCCCTCCAGAATACCCCTGCAACTCCTTCGGCATATCCTGAAACTTCAACCCCAAAAACTCCACAATTTTCGTCACCCAAAACTCGTATTCTGCCACCACATCCTCCAGGATCACATACATGACCGGGATCCCAGCCATGGAGAAGTTAGAGTAGGCCTCCAAGAAGGAGGAGTGTGTTTCAAACCCCTTTTTTGCCAATCTCTCAAAATCGAAAGATTCTGATCTGGGTTCTTGAATGGGTTGTTGGTGGTCTTTGAGAGTACTCTTTGCACCAGCCGCCCGCTCCAACATGTTCATTCGTTCGAACACCACCACTCGGACTTGTTGGGAGCGGAAGTAGGAGGCCAAGTCATGATCTTTCCACAAACTTTGTTGCATTACAAACCCTGTTGCAGTGGAGACGTTGGGGCAGGAAAAGGAGTTGGACAGGGCGCAGATGGAATTGTAGAAGGTGTCTAAGGCTGGCTCGACTGGGAGGTCGTTTCTTTGTATTTCTTTCAGAGCTTCGTGCCACATGTTGATGGAGGGGTGGGAGTTCAGCAACTGGGAGATCCATGTTGTTCCTGAAGATTGGGTGGAGTAGAAAACAAATCTGGTTTTTGGTGGGGGTTGAGTTGTGAGTTGGGTTGTGAGTTGGTTGGTAGGTGGGAGGCGCAAAATAAATAAATAAATAAATAAGCNAAAAAAAAAAAAAAAAAAAAAAAAAAAAAAAAAAAGTTCGTTCTTCCGCCTTTTCACTGAACCCCGCCGAAAAAGGAACTCGACGGGATGATGGGAAGGATTTGCGGTTTTGTTGTTTCCTAAAATAGGTAGTTAGGTTTAAGGGAGGGATGGGTTCGATCAACCAAACTGCCTTTTTTCTCAAAATCCCCTCTAAACCTCATAGCGCAATGGCTTTCTCAATTTTTTCAGGGTTCAAGTCAGCCTGTGAGATGTCCTCTTTGGTCCAGATTCAGCAGATCACTCCAAAATGGCTCCAAAAACATTCACAAAACGTCCAAAATGCCCCACAAGGAGATGATCGTTGAAGGGAAGCCGCCAAAACCGTTGCTTCACCGAATTTTTTACTCAAACAGGAGAATTTAAGCACGCATAATCACCCGGGTTTCCCAAAAAGATGGTTGTCTTTTGTTTGTTTACCTTGCCTTGGTCAGCTGACTTTTGGTTGAAGGGAAAAGCCTCTTTGTCAAGGAAGAGTGACTGGTGGAGCTCCAAGCTCTTTTTTTTATACAGGAAAGGTGACAAGCACCAATTTATTAATTTTAAAATTTTGACCCCTCACTTAAGGGGGGTTATAATTGAAAGAAGGGGGTTTTGGAGGAAAGAAGAGATGGAGGAAAGGAGAGAGTATTGGACAGAGCAGGAGGGGGTGGGGAGGGAAAAAGGAGGGAGAAGATGAGTTATATTTTGGGAAGGGAGGGAGGGGACANAAGAAAAGAACAAGAAAGAAAAAGAAGAAAAGAAAGGGAAGGGGGGGAGAAAGAGAGATTGTCATTCTGGGCTTGTTGAAGGAAAAAAAAAACTAATTTTCGATGTGAATTGAGTGCAGAAAGTGTTAGTGAGTGGGGGAAAAAGGGGGGGGGAGAGAGAGAAGAAGAGAGGGAGGAGGGGAAGAAAGGGAGACGAATTTTCTGAAACCGAAAACCGTTTGGTTTTTTGATTTTGCAAAAAAAAAAAAAATTAAAGACACCTGGCGCAATCTCGTCAAAATCCTGTTTTTTTCGTAAAGTCCACCAGTGATCTCTGACAAAAAAAAAATGTTGGTGAGGTTGAGGTGCAAGGAAGGTTGCTTGCGAGTGAATATTGAGGAGAGTGGAACTATTGAACAGCTGTTGAGGCTTGGGAATTCTGAGTTGAAGAAAAGAAAATCAAAAGAAATCGGAGATGCGATTGCAAAAGGTGTCTGTGATGTGCGAGTTCTTGTCGAGAATCACTCCTATTTTTCTCACATACTCTCTTCTTCTCTTTAGATCAGCGATACGAATCTCTTCTTGATCCACAACAAACCATCCAAGAGGCAGGAGTAAAGAAGGGGGACATGCTTTTTTTGAAGCTTGGGTCAGAGAAAACACCACCAACAGAGATAAAGAAGGGGGAGGGGTCGATGGGTTCTGCTGTTTGTCCTTTTCATGGTCAGTGTTTTTTTTTGTTTTTTTTGGTTAGGAGATTGGTTGATTGGTTGGTTGATTTGTTTGTTTGTTTGTTACTTTTTTGATTTATTTCCAGGTCCAAATGCATCGTGCGTTCGGTGTATGATCAGCTCTCGAATCAACGTTCACAGGTGAGTTATTTCTTTTGTTTCATCTCTTTTTCCATCCCCCCCCCTTCTTTTTGTTCTTCCCTTCTTTTCCTCCCTCCCCCTTCCCTTCTCTCCTTAACTAACCCCATCCTTTTCTTCCTTCGCTCTTTTTTTCTTCAGAGAAAAAGAAACAACAGTTAAAACCTTTCAAATGGACTTGACGGCAGGAACAAAATTTCAAAATTTTGTGTTGAATGAGCTTATTTTTGAGGTTGATCGAATTGGAATTTTGTATGGAGAAGTCACTAAAATTCAAGATGAAGGAGAGGGTACTCCTACATCATCATCATCTTCTTCTTCTTCTTCTTCTTCTTCTTCTTCTTCTTCTTCTTCTTCTTCATCTTCATCATCTTCTTCAGATAAACTTCAAGTAACTGTTCATTTTATCTATGAACCCCCACAAATCGGAGAACCAAACTCTTTTGAATTGAAAGAAGGATGGAAAGAAGAGCTCAAGGTGGTTGATTCTTTAGCAACAGCGATGGGTTTGGTGAGAGTTGGGGTGGTTGTGTCTCATGCTGGGGTGATGCACAACATCTCAACAAAAGAATTGCTTTTATTGGGGGAATTGTTCCAACCAAATTGCTCTTTGGCGTTTATGTTTGTTGTTTTAACTATTTTGGAGAGCGGGGAGCCGGGGATGGAGGTGTTTGAAGTCACCAAGCGATTTTTTGAGCTGTTTCTGCAGCATGAGAAGGGGTTTTTTCACGAATCTTCGAAGCCCGGCGTGACCAAAACCTTGCGAGAGATCTATGTTGATAAGCAGTACACAACCACCCTCGACAATGATTATTTTGTTCTTCCTGTGGGGATTCAACCCTGTGCCAGTTTTCTTGCTTGTGAATATCGGATTGAGAACAGGAGGAAAGATGATGATGGAATGGGGGAAATGAAAAGGTTGTTCGAGAAGTACGGAGAGCTCCCGCTGTCGATTCCTCTTTCGGATTTTCATCTTCTTCTTTTTTTGGCGCAGGTGATGGATGTGGAGTCGGTGTGTGATATTGCTCAACGGGTTCGTTTGAATGTCCCGCTGGGGGAGGGATATGAGTTGGTGGTTCGAAGTTTTGCTGGGTCAAGTTAAGAAAATGAAAAAATCAAAAAACCCAAACACATTACAAGGATTTTTCCCCCACAGAAATATTTTGCAGATTCTTTCATTTTTTTCTTTATTCTTGTTGCTAGAAAAAAAAATCTGATTTACACAACAGGAGCGTCCCCGTTCCATTTGTAGTAACCCTCTGCAAATAAAACGTTCAGAAAAAAAAAGAGAGAAAGGCAAAGACAAAAAGATAGACAAAGAGAATGGGAGAAAGAGAGAGAGAGAAAGAGAAAGTGAGTGACCTCCGCTCTTTCGGCCAAATTTTCCTTCAGCGACCTTCTGCTTGAGGGACTCAGGAATGAAGAAAGCGGGCTCATTGGGGTGTTTTGCCACCCAACCTTTTTTTGTTTTGGGAAGAACAATAAGAACTCAAAAAGAAAAAGGAGAAGGATAAGACAAAGAATAACAAACCTTCAAGGATAAAGAGGGTGGTGTCAAGACCAACATAGTCAGCCAACATGATGGGACCCATAGGGTGACCTAAGAGAAGGGAAAGCAGGAAGAGAGGAAGGGAGAGGAAGGAAGAATATGAGGAGAAAGGGAGGGAATGGGAAATGAAAAGAGGGGGATGGACAAAGGAAACAAAAGGAAATAAGAAGGAAACAAACCAGCTCCAAACTTCATCCCGGCATCAATATCAGCAATGGAAGCTTCACCCCTCTCATATAAGGCAACAGCCTAAAAAAAATAAAAATGAGAGAGGAAGGAGGAACAGTAAGAACACAACAAGAAGAAGGGAAGGGGGGTTTACCTGGGCCAAGTAGGGAACCAACAAACGGTTGACAATGAAACCAGGGGAGTCCTTGCACTTGACAGGGACCTTTTTGATGTCTTTGACAAAGGAATAGGTCAAGGCGAAAGCCTCTTCGCTTGTTTTCTCTCCTGTTGAAGAAAGATTAGTTCTTCTTTTTTTTTCTTTGTTGTGTTATCTTTTCTCTTTTCTCAGAAATGAGAGGGAGAGAGAGAAAAGAGACCTTCAATGACCTCAACCAACTTCATAATTTGCACAGGGTTGAAAAAGTGCATCCCAACCTAAGGAAAGAAGAGAGGAGAGAGAACATGTGAGAAACGAGAAAAAGGAGAAGAGAGGAAAGAGAGAAAACCGTCATCTCAGGGCGACCAGTTCCAGCAGCAATTTCAGTGATGGACAAAGAAGAGGTGTTGGAGGCAAAGATACCTGGAAAAAACAAAAGATGAGAAAAGAAAAGAAAAGAACAAGAAAGAAAAAGAAGAAAAGAAAAGAAATAGAACAAGAAGGCTTGACAACTTCATGGAGAGCAGAAAAAACGGTATGCTTGAGTTCAAGGTTCTCAGTCGTAGCTTCGATGATAAGATCACAGCTGGAAAGGTCAGCCATTCTATTTTTTTGTTTTTGTTTTTGTTTTTGTTCATGAGAGAAAGGAGAGAGAGAAGAGAAGGAGAGGGAGAAGAGAGAGAGAGAGAGGGAGGAGAGGGAGAAAAGAGGGAAGGGAAAAGAAAGGGAAAAGGGGAGAAGGAGAGAACTGGGTCGTGGGGGTAATACGGCCGTAGGTCTCATCAAAAGCAGCCTTTGCCTCTTCCTGGAGGAAAAAAAAATGTTAAAAACGAAAAACACAGACGAGACAAAAGGAGAGGGAAGAAAAAAAAAAAATTCTTCAAACAGGGTTCTCGAATTTCTTCTTGTAGACCTTTTCGAGACTTCCTCGGATCCTCCCAAGACCCTAGAAGGTTCAATCAATAATGTGAGATTGGAAAATCTAAACAATCAACTCAAAAAACAAAACAAAAAACAAAACTGTATCGAGAAATTGCTCGTTCATCTCCAAGGCGCGAACTTGGTAACCGTTGGCTGCAGCGACCTGGGCAATACCGTGACCCATCAAACCAAGACCAACAACACCAATGACATCCTTCTTATCCTCCAAAGCTGGGATAGTCGAAGAAAAAGACCGGGTCAACACCCCAGTGCGAGCACAGACGCGACCACAACCACGAAGACCAACAAACAGCGCCATCCGGATGTTTCTTTGAAAAAAAAAAGAAAAAAAAAAAAAAGAAGCAGATTAAAATCTTTCAAAATCGGACATTTCAATAATACAGGATTCTGTGAAGTCTTTCAAGTCAATCCTTTTTTTTTTCTTTTTTATGAAAGGGGTGGGGTTTTTTGTTTGCGTTCTTTTCCCTCCTTGAAAAAGAAAAGGAGAGGCAGGAGGGAATGGCCGCATGGAAAGGAACTCCCGCGGTGGGCTTGTTCTTGGAGCCGACCAAGGTAGTGTCCGAGCTGGAGATCCAAAGCCTGTTGGTCAAGTTGAATAGCCTCATTGTGAAAGACCAGGGGAATTCTGTTTGTGCGGACTGTACCTCCACCAAAATCAACTCCATCTCTCTCAATCTGGGCACCTTTTTGTGTTTGAAGTGTGCCCTGATCCATACGGAGACGCTCAAACCCCATATTTCAACCATTCTTCCTGTGGATCCAGAGCGAGTGGAAGCGGCAGGGTCGTGGATCCATTTCACAGGATCCAGTCAGATCATTCGACACATGCAAGCCAGCGGGAACAAGAAAGCCAACTCCTTCTGGGAGGCCAAGTTCGAGGACAGTTCGGACGCGCAAAGTGGGACTTTCTCGTCATCGATTGGGGTCTTTGTCAAGCCGGACGATGACACGGAAGTCGCAGAAAGAAAGTTTTGGATTCGTGCAAAGTATTTGAAGAGGTCCTTTGTCCGTGATCCGGGGGTGGAGGCCGTGATTCGGTTGAAGGGGAAGGTCGCTCGCCTCCATGCGACCTTTTCAGACACGGAAGTTACTTTTGAAAGCTCTGTTGATTTGACGGGGAAACGAACAAAAATCGACACCATCCCTCTTGCAGCGGGGCAGATCCGACCTTACCAGCAAAATGGAGAGATTGAGAATTTTGATATTCACACCAAGTCTCTGCAGTTTCAGGTGTTGGAGTGTCAAGATCTTTTGGGGTTTTTGTTTTCGGCTTATCGGTGTGGGTGTTCTATGGTTGCTCCTAAACAGCCTCCAAAGGCTGGGACCTCGGTTTGTGTTTTTTTTTGTTATTGGTTGTTGATTATTGGTTGTTTTTGATGATTATTTATTGATTGTTTATTGTCCATTTCCCCCCCCCTTACCTTCCCCCCTTCTCCAGTCCAAAAAATCTCTTTCCAAGCTGGGAAACCAATTCAAAAATAAGGAGATCCTCACAGGATTAGACATGACAAGCCCCCTCGGAATGAGCAATTTTTTTGACGGTCAAGAATTAGCCCTTAGCAGTCCCGCCTTCCTTCACAGCGCTCCGAGTCCGAGCGTGAGCGAACCGAGTCCAGAAGAAGCGCTGTTCGTTTTTTTTTTTTTTTTCTATTTACTTTCTCTCTCTCTCNTCTCTCTCTCTCTCTCTCTCTCTCTCTCTCTCTCTCTCTCTCTCTCTCCCTCTCTCTCCGAACGGCCCTCTCTCTCTCTCTCCGAACGGCCCTCTCTCTCTCTCTCTCTGGAACGTTCCTCTCTCGAATGATCCTCATTTTTTTTTTTTTTTCAAAACCCAGAATTTCAATGCAAGAGCTCCTTCTCAAGACAACACAACAAGAAATGATCCACCTAAAACAAGAAAAAGGGAAGTTGGATGGGGCCATGACGGAGCTTCAATTTCGACAACGAAAGCTCCAAAAGAAATTAGATGCCTGCAACAGTTCCCTCAAGGCCCTCAAAGACGACGGCGCCGCTCTCGATACGAAAATCGACGTTCTTGATGATTCCTTGACGACCTTCCAAGAGGCCGAGGATAAAAACACCTCTCTGATCGAAATTTTATGCGAGAAAAATCCTCTTGTATGTTTGACCATTGACTCAGTTGAGCTAACCGAGAGGCTCTTGGAAATGAACCATGGAGAGGTCCGATGTGGGTCATTGAATGAGCTCATTGATATCCTCACCCATCCCGAGCTTTGCAAACCCTCTTACCGGTCGACCTTTTTGCTGACCTTCCAATCCTTCACTGATCCCTTGTATCTCTTGTCCCGTCTCCTTTCCCAGTTCTCTCTCTCTGACGAAAGAATCCTCACCATGATTACGGAAACGAACAAGCACTCAGTGGTCGAGCAAGAGGTCAACGAGATGAACATCCAAAAGCTCACCAAGTTGTTTGGGGCCGACCCAAAAACAAAGGCCTTCAGCACAATTTCAGCTCGTCGGGCGAATGAGTTGATGACAGTCAAACCCCAGCCCTTTAAAGTTCCTCCAAAGAGGCCTATGTGCTCTGCACAGGTCAGCCCCGACAAAAGAGCTGCCACCGACGCGGACCTTGCGAGTGAAGGCTCTGGCACCACCACAAGTTCGTCGGTCGTAAACAATACAAACACGAACAGCCCGGATAGGGACCAGGACGATCAGACTGATACGACAGGGAATTTACTGACGGAGGATGTGGTCTCCTCGCGGGCAAAGACGCCTACCCAAGCTGAATTTGTGGAGTCGCCCTCTGTTGATGAGAAGCTTTCAGATGTCGGAGAAAGGCCCAAGATGAAGAAAACTCGGTCGAAGGGGAAGACGAATAGGAGGGATGTGTCGAAAAAGCAGGGACAATGGGCTGATTGGGAGGAGGCCATGGGAATTGAGGAGGGGGGTGAGACTGATAAGACACCAAGGAAGAAAAAGGCAAAAGAAAAAAAGAACGGGAAGAAGAAGCGACCGGGTTCTGTCCGAGCAGAGGAAGAGGTTGGGAAAGGGGCGAAGGGGGAAGAGGGGAAGCCAAAAGAAAGGGGGAAAGCAGCCGAAGAAAAGGAAAGTGAAGAACCCAATGCCAAAATCACAGTCAAAACCGAGCCCATTACTAGCGAGCCCCCACCTGATACCAGTGAGAACAAAGCCAAAGCCACCTCTGAACCCAGGGTCAAACCCAGGACACGATCTCGGTCGCGTTCGGGCGACATCAGAGCCGAAATCAAACCAAAGTCCGAAACCAGCCCAAAAACCAAAGAAGAGTCTACCCAAACCATGCCAACCACCTCCGAATCCAGGGTCAAACCCAGGACACGATCTCGGTCGCGTTCGGGCGACATCAAAGCCGAAATCAAACCAAAGTCCGAATCCATCCCAGCCAAAGAAGAGTCCAAAAAAGCGAAATCTGGGCCAAGCAACAGCTTCGATAAGGGAAAAACCAAAATGAAGGCTGAGGGCCCCAAAGACACAACCCCCCGAGGTGAGCCAAAGACCCCCGATGAGAGCCCGAGAGGTATCAAGTCCAAGACCAAAAAAGCGAGAGCTGGCACAGCCGACGAAAGAGTCCCAGCAGAATCCACACCCAAAGGCAAAGTCGAAATCAGTATGGTCAAAGAGGAAGATTGTGGGGCTCCCAAGCACAAAACCAAAAAATCCCGAGCAAGCACCTTGGATAACAAACGCGAAATCAAACCCAAATCCCAAATACCTGATTTCGGGGGACAACAGGTGGCTTACAGCAACGACAACAAACTCAGCAACAGTGATGCCTCTTGGCCAAAATCCAAGAGCCCCAAACCCAAATCCAAAAAGTCCAACAGATGCTCATTACCCCATCCAAGTGACGAACCCTTGGTGAGTCCCAGTGGATCCAGCCCCAAATCCAGTCCCAGATCCAGTTCCGCCAGGTCCTGGGTCACAATCAATGAGAGCAGCGAAGCCCAAGCCCAATTGAGTCCCGGATCCAGTCCTCGATCCAGTCCCACTTTGAGATTCTCTGTCGGAGCCTACGAGCCCACAAGTCCCAGGCAAAAAAACCAAAACAACATAGAAGAAGATGAGTTGAAGGTTGAACCTGACGAGAAAGAGCAAGATGAGAGTGCCAAAGTCAAATTTATGGCACATAGCGAAGGCAGCGTTGAGGAACCTTTAATCGCTATCCGCAGCGAGTCCCAGCCCAACCTCACCAAAAAAGAGCCCGAATCGAAGCCCACCGACGAAAAAACCGGTGGCGAGGAGTTCTCCCAAGAAAGTTCTGAGGGTGATTTGGGTGACTCGGCGGGGGAGGGTTTTTTCGACTCTAATAAGGAGGGTGGGGAGAAAAAGAAAGGATCTGTGATTACTCGTCGAAAAAAATCGATCCAAAAGCAGTTTAAACGAAGAACCTCCATCTCTTCTTCTCTTGAGCCCCCTTCTTCTGTCTCTCCTCTTGCACAAACTTGCTCACTCTCTTCTTCCCATCCGCGTGATTTACACGAAGGCAATAGCCGAAGTGCCGTTCCGGAACCTCTCACAGGGAGGGTCTCTTCTCCTTTCCCAGCAAACAAACCTTCCCATGTTTCCCCTTCCCCTCCCCAGCCCTCTTCTGCGTGCCTTGTTTGTGAAAAAGGTGATTTTGTGGTGGAAGAAGAAGGGTCGGGGAGTGAGGAGGTGTTGGGGGTTGTGAAAGTTGGGGAGACGAAGTCTGATTCTGAGGAATTTTCTCCTCAGAGTTCTCCTTTGAGTGGAATACGTATGTTTTTGTTTTTGTCTAATTTGATTTGATTTGATTTGATTTGATTTGATTTGATTTGATTTGATTTGATTTGATTTGATTTGATTTGATTTGTATTAGTTTTTTTAAATTTTATTTGTTCCTATTCTCACTCCCCCCTTCTCTCCTCTTCCAGACAGCGCCAGGGCCCGACGAACCAAACGAGCTTCCACCCTCTCCACACATTCCCCCCTCCCCAGCCTCCACACGGTGTGTTCCCAACCCTTGGTGATGGACGATCTCCTCAGGGAAGAACCAAATCAACCTGACAAGGTTGACAGGTTACGAAACCAGATTCGTGTGCGAGTGATGAATGTTCTTCGACACTGGTTGGAAGACCACTGGCAAGACTTTGAGACTTGTCCCAATCTTTTGTATCGGTTAATCAAGTGGATCAACGATGTTCTCATCCCGTCCGGGAAAATCTCGATGGCCCGCTCCCTCCAGAAATCCATGGTCAAGAGACTGGAGAACTCAGAATCAAACTCCTCCTCCTCCCTGATGTTCTCAAAGAAGGCCCCCACCCCCATCCTCCCCAAGACCGATTGTGAGCTGTTGGAACACGACCCTGTCGAGCTGGCGAGACAGGTGTGTTTGAAGGAACAAAAATTGTACCGAAACATCTGTCTGCGGGAGTTTCTGGACCAAAAATGGAACAAAGAACAAAAAAACCTGTCTGCCCCTGGGATTGTGGCGTTCATCGAGGAGTTCAATGATCTAAGCACGTTCGTGACAAGGTCCATTGTCCTCCAACTCAGCATCAGAAAACGCATCAAAAACATGGAAAAGTGGATTCAAGTCGCAGCCAAGTGTCGAGAACAAAAAAACTTCAACGCCACCATGGCCATCATCTCCGGTCTCCACGCCTCCCCTGTCTTCCGCCTCAAAAAAACCTGGGGCAGCCTCGATAGCAAGATAACTGCCACTTATGAGCAACTCCAAGAGCTGATGTCCCAGGAGAATAACTGGCAGAGATATCGCCAGGCGCTCTCCTCGGAGGCTCCCCCGATTATCCCTTATTTGGGGGTTTATTTGACTGATTTGACGTTTTTGGATGATGCTAATCCGAATGTGCTCGCTAATGGGGCGATTAATTTTGAGAAAAGAACAAAATTAGCGAGTTTGATTGAGGAAGTGCATCAATATCAGCAGGAACCCTATCATTTTGTGGAGGTGAAGGGGGTTCAGGAGGAGTTGAGGAAGGTGATGAAGGGGGNTTTTCTTTTCTTTTCTTTTCTTTTCTTTTCTTTTCTTTTCTTTCTTTTCTTTTCTTTTCTTTTCTTTTCTTTTCTTTTCTTCTCTTCTCTTCTCTTTTCTTTCCTTCTCTTTTCTTTCCTTCTCTTTCTCACTTCTCTTCAATAGCTTGAATTTTTGAAAACTAGACAATTCTCAAAAAAAAAACTATTGTATGTACAAAGACTCTAATAATTAAAATTAAAACAAAACAAGAAACATTTTTGACTAGAACAAGAAACAAAAAAAAAAGAAAAAAAAAATTGTTTCATTTTATTTTTATTTTTTCCACAAGAAAACGATAATATTCTCTCTGGAATGTTAACAATTAGGGGGGGAAGGAAAATGGGAGAGAGAAGAGAGGGGAGAGGGAGGGAAAGAGAGCTTACATTTTTTTTTTTTTTTGCGAGAAGGGGAGGGGGACTCAGACTCTGAAGAAGTTTTTCTGGTGTGGGGTTGTGTTAGTTTTCCATAATTAACAACCCACCACCACCACCACCACCACCACCACCCACCACCACTACCAACAACAACAACAAAAAAGAAAAAGAATCCAAACAAGAGATTTTCACTTGACTGGGCAGGAGGGAGGGCTGAGCTCTTTGGAGAAGGGATTTTTTCCCAGTTTTCGAGCAACACACGCACACACTAGTTGTTGTTGTTGTTGTTGGTGATGGTGGTGAGAGTGTTAGTTATTATTCAGATGATTGTTCTTCTTATTCTTCTTTTTGTTATTATTACTGCAATGATTATTATTTTTAATGAAAAATTATTACTTGATTCGCAGCGAGAGGCTCATAAGCGCTCTTAAACTCCCCCGCAGGTCGTAACAAATTAGGACCAAAACAAGTTGACAAGTTGTCAGGAGTCATAAAATTGACTTCTGAAAATTGCGAAATTTCGCTTAAAAATTGACAAAGGTATCGGAATAAGCCAAGGTTTCTCTGAGGTGGAGGGAGGGGAGGGGGGTGAGAGGGAGAGTCCAAC
>MUHK01003494.1:9488-19656 GCA_002151225.1 Paramoeba pemaquidensis
GTGGAAAGAAAAGAAAAGAAAAGAAAAGAAAAGAAAAGAAAAGAAAAGAAAAAAAAAGAAAAAAAAAGAAAAGAAAAGAAAAGAAAAGAAAAGAAAAGCAAACTGAAAGAAACAAAGGCTGGCAAACAAGAGAGGGCTTGTATGACACACCCAGCAAAACAAGTGTTGCCAACATTGGCAACACCTTTCATTTTTGTTATGTTTTTATGACCCAAAACTCGCCCCTTCTTGGAAAGGGGTGAGAAACTATGCAACAACAAATGCCACCAAAGTGTTGGTGCAAAAATACGGCGACTTCCCAAGTTCCTTCTTACACTCCCATTCGCACAATGGCAAGTATGTAGAGGATTGTCATGAGTCACATCTTTTTCTTCCTGCAAACATAGAAGTTGACAAAACAATCTTGCCCGACTTTTTTTCATTGTTTTGTTTTGTTTTGTTTGGTCCCAATTTATCTCTTTCCCCCTCCTCATGTCAAACCCAAAGAGAAAGAAAAAAGAAAAAAAGAACAAAGAGAGGGAAAATCTTTCCGTTCATTCATTAAATCGGAGGTTTTGTTTGGTTCATGGGTTGCAGTGAAGATGATGAAGAGGGTACTAGTGCAGAGGGTACTGATGTAGAAGGTGATAAAGAGGGTGCTGATGAAGAGGATGAAGATGAAGAAGATGAAGATGAAGATGAAGATGTAGATGATATAGATGAAGTTGAACCAGTTTCCCCAAACACAGCTGAACAAGTTGGACATGTTTTAAATTTTGAGGGCTCTTCAGCACAGAAAACAGACAAACAAACAGAGCAAACGTTGCCAACATCGATTTTTTGTCGATGACAAAAACAAGAGGGTCGAAAATCAATCTGGTGGAGAGAAGGAATTTTTAAATGCTGTGCCGACTCTTTATCAACCAAAAACACCATAATAAGTACTGTAATTTGAGTGAGTTTGTTTGTTTTTGTTTTGTAAATCCAAACTCTTTCCCTTCCCTCACCTTGAATCAGAGCAGCCTGAAACTTTGGAAAAACCAAATAATAAGTTCCATTTGTGATATTCGCTGATTGTTGGAAAAAAGATGAATCTGCCCCTGATGGGTCGAGAGAGGAAACATGGGTGGTGGGTCAGTGGTGTGATGCTCGTTGTTCTTGTTCTTGTTGTTATTGTTGTTATTTTGTTCTTGTTATTGCTTGTTATTGTTGTTATGGGAAAAAAATTTCTAACTTGCCAAGTTGCAACAATCAATTGAAACATTCAATTTTTGAGCAGAAAAAACACAATTCATGAATGAAATGTATTTTACAGACTATGACAGGAGTGAGAGAGGGAGAGAGAGGGCCCCTTCCGCGAGAGAGAGAGAGAGAGAGAGAGAGAGAGAGAGAGAGAGAGAGAGAGCAGAGAACGAAAGAATAAAAGAGAGAAAGAGACAGAAAGATGACCTTGTCAAGTGAAGCATTCACTACCAAAATTCTTGCTTCTTTGGAAGAAGTCGCCGGTTTTGGTGCCTTCCTGGCCCCTTCTTCTTCATTACTTTATGGACAAAGGATAAGAGGGGAGAAAGAAAATGAAGAGGGGAGAAAACAAAGGGAACCTCAAAGCACTCACAAGCCCAGAATTCGACTTTAATTTGCCATTAATGTAGCAAAGAGCAAGAGAAAGAGCGGCTGTAATTTTGCTCTCCCCATCTCTTGCGTCATCACTCTGGCTCAAAGCAATTTGTTTCACTGATCTCGTTAAAGATACCCAAGGATCTTCTCCCTTGGAGGGTGATTTAGAAAAAAAGAAAAGAAAGAAAAGAAAAAAAAAACCTTTCGATTTGGGTAGATGAGTTCACATAAAACTGGGTGAGATGTAATCACACAAAGCTCATTTTTTGATGAAAGAGCAAGAAAACAATTAATGAAGATGAGAATCTGATCCAAGAAGTGTGGGAGAAGGATTCCCTCTTCTCTTTGCTCTCTCTTTTGAGAACACCTCGAAATCAGAAAAAGAAAAACAGACAAAATGACTGAAAAAGAAAAAAGAAAAACCTTTCCAGCTTTTTTTGAGGCTTTTCTGAGCCCCCAAGAGAGAGGATTCAGGTCAAGAACCAACACAAGTAACGATTCATTCCCCTCCATCACAAAATGGGGGAAGGACGAAAGAAAGAGAAGGAAAGGGGGGCTCTCACTCCCAAAGGGCCAGGCCAAAGGCCAGAATCGGGTGCAAACGAGAATTGGATAATTTCGTTTGCACCTGTAGTTATGTCGGACCGACTTCCGTGAATTCTAAAAATCGATCAGGACTCTTAAACTTTCTACTTTAAGAACCCTTGATTTAGCGCGGGTCTTCGGTGAAGCACAAAACTTTCCTTTTTTGTTTTTATTCGGTGGATGTCCAGACAGATCCTTTTGTTCTTTTGGTTTATTTTGTTGATCCGCGGATGATGGCTTCATTGCTGAAAGAGATTGAGAGCCAGGCTCTCAACTGTATTAGAGAAAAATCTTTCTCCTCTCCTGCAGTTTGTTCTTGTTTTTTTCTTTTGTTTTTTTCTGTCTGACATTTTTCTTTCTTTCTTTTTTTCTTTTTCCTTGTTCTTTTTTCTTTCATTTTTCAGGGGATTGGACCACTCACTCGACTCTGTGAGCAACTCAACGCTTCTGATTTCTGCTCCACTCGCATTCCTCTCACTGAATCTTCCCAATTTCCCACAAGAAAATACCCAATGATGTACACGGTCCATGAATCAAACTTAATGACAATGGCTTTGTTTGTTCTCCCTGAAGGTGTTTTGTTTTTGTTTTTGTTTTTGTTTTTGTTTTTAGGGGACTGACTCAGTCCTTCTTCTCATAGGATCGGTTCTGCCACTTCATGATCACCCCAACATGGTACACTTTCTCTTTGTCTCCCTCCCCCCATTACTTCTCCAGATACTAACTCCCATTGTCTCCTTCTCCCCTTCTGTAGAATATTTTGACCAAATTTCTTTATGGAGACTTGTCAATGGTTGCTTTTGACAAGGGAAACCCTGTTGATGAACAATTCAAGTCAATTTTCTTCTTTTTTCTTCCTTCTCTTTTCTCTCTCCCTTCTCTTCTCTGTCTCCTTCTCATCTCTATTTGTTTTTGTTTTGTTTTTTTGTTTTTTAGCCTTTTTGAAGGTCAAGAAAAAGTTAATTTCAGATGGAACGAAAGAGAAGATTGGTCAGTCCATTTCACCTCCCCAGATGGTCTCTCCTTCTTCCTCTCCCTCCCCTCCCCCCTTCTCCTCTGACCTCCTTCCTCGGCTATCTCCTTCTCCTTCCCCTTCAAAAAAAAACACAGACGGGAATATTCATGAGATTTTGGCTCATTCTCCTTGTGCTTTTCTGGATATTTTATCCCCTCCTTACGGTGATTCTCGCCAAATTACTTATTATTCGAGGTTGCTTTTTGTTATTTTGAGATTATGGGATTTTGTTGTTTATCCCTTCCCTCTCTTCCACAGGAACGAAAGCAACAACTTGCGGCCCTTAGAAGAACCGCCTCATTGGTATGTTTGCGGAGGAGAGCGGTTCTTTTGAACCCAAAACAAACTGGCACTCTCTCTCCTTGGTTTAGACTCGAAGAGACACATTTTTTTTTTATTTTTTCTGATTTTTCCTGTTGTTTTTTTCCCTCTCTTTCAATTTCTTTGCACAAAAATTTTGGAACTTGGAACCCCATAAATTTTTATGTCCCCAACACTTGTTCCTGAACAAATCTTCTCGGATTCTCATAAAATAAATCTTCTTGGATTCTGTAAAGTTTCATTGGGTACACTCTTCTTTTTCTTTCTTGCCATTTGTGTGTTGCAAGAGGGTGAGCCATGGGTGAGCGCGTTCGTTTGGAACAAAATGGATTGGTTCTTTTTTCTTTGATTATTTCTTCTCTCCTCCCACTCACTTTTCTGGTTCAGATTGGTGAGGTTGTGCTTTGCACAGACTTGAACACAGTGGATGATCAATTTTTTGTTGAGTATGAAAAAGCAATTGTTGATGCTGGAGCGAATCCTGATATTCGTGTGATTATTATTCGATCCACAGGTTTTTTCTTTTTTCTTTTTTCTTATCTCTTTTCTCTTCTCAACCCTTTTTTTCAAAGGGAGAATGTTTACTGCTGGTTTGGATTTGAAAGCAAACAACTTGTCGGGCGACCCAGATGCCTCCAGAGCCCGCCGAAGTGGCCAGCTTCTTGGGGTTTGTTTGTTTTGTTTGTTTTGTTTGTTTTGTTTGTTTTGTTTGTTTTGTTTGTTTGCTTTGTTTGTTTTCTTATGGTTTGTTTTCTCTTTTTTTTGCCATAATTTTTGAAATTAGATCATCCAAAGATGGCAAAAATCAATTTCTGCTGCTGAAACTGTCGACAAACCTGTTATTGCTCTTGTTAGTAGTTATTGTATTGGAGCTGGCATGGATCTTATCACAGCTGGTTTCTCTCTTTTTCTTTTTCTTTTCTTTTTCTTTTCTCTCTTTCATTTCTTCTCTTCTCTTCTCAAAAAAAAACAGCCGACATCCGACTCTGCACAGAAGATGCAAAATTCAGCATCAAAGAAACAAAATTGGGTATCTCCTCCTTCCTCCCTCTCTCCTCCCTCTCCCCCCTTTTAATCTTCGTTTTTTTTTCTTACTCTTTTTTGATTTTCGAACAATTTGTCTCCCCTTTTTCCTTTCCTTCCTTTCCTTCCTTTCCTTCCCCCCATTCTCTTCCTTCCCTCCCTCCCTTTCCCTAATTCCAGGAATTGTTGCCGACATTGGCACCCTCCAAAGGTTGGAAAAGGTCGTAAATAAGGGGTTTGCCCGCCAAGTGGCTTTCACTGCGGAAAATTTTGATGCCAATGTGGCTTCAAAGATGGGGTTGGTGAATTTTGTTTATCCTAATAAGGTTGGCGGGGAGGGGAGGGGATGGGAGGGCGAGAGAAGAGAAGAGAAGAGAGAAGAGAGAAGAGAAGAGAGAAGAGAGAAGAGAGAAGAGAGAAGAGAGAAGAGAGAAGAGAGAAGAGAGAAGAGAAAAGAGAAAAGAGAAAAGAGAGAAGAGAGAAGAGAAAAGAGAAAAGAGAGAAGAGAAAAGAGAAAAGAGAAGAGAGAAGAGAGAAGAGAGAAGAGAGAAGAAAAGTGAAGCAAAGAGCTAAAATCGCATCTCTTAAAAAAATAATAATTTGTGATTATTTTAGGATGTTTTGTTGGAAGAAGGGAGAAAATTAGCAGCTAAAATCGCTGAGAATTCTCCTCGAGCTGTCCAAGGAACAAAAGTATCTCTTCGTTATGCAGAAACCCACACTACAAATGATTCTCTTGAGCAAGTTTTGTTTCTTTTAGTTCTTCTTGTTTTCTTGTTTTTATTCTCGTTCTAATTTTTTTTCTAGATCGCCTATTTTAACACATCTTTTTTGGATGAAGAAGATGTTGCTGCATCTGTGATGGGCTTTATGACCAAACAAAAACCAAATTATCGTGCAAAATTGTAACAAGTTGTTTTTTCCTTCTTGAAAAATTATGCCAAAGCATTTTTTTGAAGAATAAAAAATAAGAAAAAAAAGAGAACATCAAGCCACAATGCAATCATTTCTGACAGAATTTTAGATGATTTCATTTTAAAATTTAAATAAATAAATATTTGCATGCACAACAACACAAAAGATAAGAGGCGGAAGAGGGAAAAGAAGAAGGGGGTGAAGAGGTGGAAATGGGGGGAGAAAAAAACAGGATCTTCATTCATTGAGGACGACCTCTCAGAGGGGCGTCCTTCAAAAACGGAAATAACTCAAAGATAAAAGCAAACTGCAGGTGTTGGTGCTGTTGTTGGTGGTGGTGTGGTTGGTTGTCACTCAGTAACATCAACGACAACAGCTGACGACGCAGGGAGGGGGTTTGGCGGATGAGATAGACCCCTCGTACGAATTGTTTTAACCGGGGGAGAACCTCGTTGTAAAAACCATCTTGGTGGAGGGTGTTGTCTTTACAACACATTCGATCGATTTTGATTTCTTGTTTTTGTTGTTGTTGCTGTTGTTGTTGTTGGGAAGCTGGTTGTTGTTGTTGGGAAGTTGGTTGTTGTTGTTGTTGTTGTTGGGAAGTTGGTTGTTGTTGATGTTGTTGTTGGGAAGCTGGTTGTTGTTGTTGTTTGAGGGACGTTGGTTGTTGTTGATGTTGTTGTTGTTTTTGTTGGGAAGCTGGTTGTTGTTGGGAAGTTGGCTGTTGTTGTTGAGAAGTTGGCTGTTGTTGTTGTTGTTTTTGGGAAGTTGGCTGTTGTTTTTGGGAAGCTGGTTGTTTTTGGGAAGTTGGTTGTTGTTGTTGTTGTTTTTGGGGAGTTGGCTGTTGTTTTTGGGAAGCTGGTTGTTTTTGGGAAGTTGGTTGTTGTTGTTGTTGTTTTTGGGGAGTTGGCTGTTGTTTTTGGGAAGCTGGTTGTTTTTGGGAAGTTGGTTGTTGTTGTTGTTGTTTTTGGGGAGTTGGCTGTTGTTTTTGGGAAGCTGGTTGTTTTTGGGAAGTTGGTTGTTGTTGTTGTTGTTTTTGGGNAGTTGGCTGTTGTTTTTGGGAAGCTGGTTGTTTTTGGGAAGTTGGTTGTTGTTGTTGTTGTTTTTGGGAAGTTGGCTGTTGTTTTTGGGAAGCTAGTTGTTGCTGTTGTTGTTGTTGTTGTTGTTGGGAAGTTGGTTGTTGTTGTTGTTGTTTTTGGGAAGTTGGTTGTTGTTGTTGTTGTTTTTGGGAAGTTGGCTGTTGTTTTTGGGAAGCTAGTTGTTGCTGTTGTTGTTGTTGTTGTTGTTGGGAAGTTGGTTGTTGTTGTTGTTGTTTTTGGGAAGTTGGTTGTTGTTGTTGTTGTTTTTGGGAAGTTGGCTGTTGTTTTTGGGAAGTTGGTTGTTGTTGTTGTTTTTGTTGGGAAGTTGGCTGTTGTTGTTGGAAAGTTGGTTTTTGTTGTTGTTGTTGTTGTTGTTGGGAAGTTGGTTGTTGTTGGGAAATTGGCTGTTGTTGCTGCTGTTTCTGTTGTCGCTGCTGATGTTTGTTGTTTGATGTTGTTTGTTGCTGTTGGTTTCGTCGTTGTTGCTGCTGTTGATGTTTGTTGTTTGATGTTATTTGTTGTCGTCGTCGTTGAGGGGGGAGAGGGGGGGCGGTTGATTTTAGGCATTGAACGAGGTCGGCAGTCTTGGGGATGGGGATGAGAAAAGAAAAAAAGAATCAATAAAATAAAAAGAAAAAAAAAGAAGAAAAAAACCTTCAAATCCAACATGTAAAGATAAGCATGGACTTGGATCGCCTCATAAAGAGGAACAACATCAAAAATTCGATTAATTCTGTTCTTAACCTCCACTAAAACTGTCTCCACTCTCCATTTTTCGGGTGGATCGTCATAATTTACAACCATATCGGCTAATCCGTCGACCATTCCTACGATGAAGAAGAGAGGTTCTTCAATTATTTCTTCTTCTTTTTCTTCTTTTTCTTCTTTTTCTTGTTTGCGATTGTTTTTGTTTTTGTTTTTGTCTTCTTTGGTCTCTTCTTTGTTTTCTTCTTTGTTTTCTTCTTTGTTTTCTTCTTTGTTTTCTTCTTTCTTCTCTTCTTTCTTCTCTTCTTTGTCTTCTTTGTTTTCTTTGTTTTCTTCTTTGTTTTCTTCTTTCATTTCTTCTCCTTTCATTTCTTCTTTCATCTCTTCTTCTTTCATTTCTTCTTCTTTCATTTCTTCTTCTTTCATTTCTTCTTTCATTTCTTCTTCTTTCACTTCTTCTTCTTTCGCTTCTTTCACTTCTGTTTCCACTTTTCCTTTCCCTTCTCCTTTCACTTCTTCTTTCATTTCTTCGTCTTCATCATCAATTGTAATAACCCCCCCCTCCGACTCCCCCCCTCCCCCCTCCTCTTCCTTCTCCTTCATCTCCTTGACCAGCCTCTCCAGCTCCTCCCTCACCCTCCTCTCCCTCTCCCTCTCCCTCTCCCTCTTCCTCCTCTCCTCCCTCCTCAAAACCCTCTCCCTCTTCTTCGCCCTCTCCCCCTCCCCCTCCCTCCCCTCCTCCCCTTCAAAAACAGGACATAAATATTTTTCAAGATTCGTCGAATGCACCTTACAACCTTTTCTCTTCTCATACTCCCCCAACACCCCCTCTTCTGCCCTGTTCCCATAGCCAGTTCTCAACCTCATTTGTATCTCCCCTTGCAACCACTCCCCTTCCTCCTTGGATAACTTCCCTTTTCCCACCACCTCTCCAACTACCTCCCCAACCTTCTTTTCCATCCCTCTCACTTTCTCACTTGTCTCTCCTTCTATGCCTTGTTCTGCTTTTTTCATAAAATTTGAGAGAAGAGCTCCTTCATCTCCTGATATATTACATAATCTGTTTTTTTTTGTTTGTTTGTTTGTTTGTTTTTGTTTTTTTTGGATTTGGGGAGGTTCTTTTGAGATACAGACAGAGACCCACACTTCTTCCATTGACTCATCAAAAAATAAAGCAAAAATAAAAATAGTCAAAATAATACGTATAATAACCTCTCTATCACTTGTTCTTGATTGAAGTTTTAATTGCTACAGATTTAGCACCTTCTTTTGAAAATCCGTTGAAAAATAAACAGATATTTATATATTATTATTATTATTATCATTCAAATAACCTCTCTATCACTTGTTCTTGAGATTCAAGTTTAATTCCCAAAGATTTAGCGTCTTCTTCCAATAACTCATCCAATCCTTGATAAACATACTGTTTTTTGGGAAGAAAAGGAAGGAAGAGGGAGAAAGGGGGAAAAAATTAAGATCTAAAAAGAGAAAGAGGCAAAGAGTGGGAAAGAGAGAAAGAAAGAGAAATACATCAACAATCTTCTCCAACATGTTTGTCCATTGATTAAATCCAGTGATGGCAGCAATAGAAGAAGCACTAATAAATAACTTCTTGTTTTTAATTTTTTGTTTTGCTTCTTCTTCTTCTTCTGAGCTGAGAATAACAATCACCTCTTGTTGTTGTTGTTGTTGTTGTTGTTGTTGTTGTTGTTGTTGTTGTTGTTGTTGTTGTTGTTGTTGTTGTTGTTGTTGTTGTTGTTGTTGTTGTTGTTGTTGTTGTTGTTGTTGTTGACGTTGTTGCTGCTGTTGTTGTACTTGTTGCAGAAGACGTAGTTGCTGTTGATGTAATTCTTCTTTTGAATCAAGAGAAAGCATTTTTCTTTTTTTCTTCTTTTGTTTGACCACCCCTTGAGAACCATTCCCCCCCTCCTCTCTCTTATTATTTTCTTCTCTTTTTCTCTTTCTCTCCTCCATGATTTCCTTTTTTTCCAACCCAAAAAAATCATGATTTTGAAAATTGAAAAAAAAGCTGTAACCCCTATTTTATCTATGTTCACAACTTTTTTTCCATACTTTTCGTCGACACGTTTTGGTGTTTTTTTTTTTTTGTTTTTTTTTTTGTTTTCGGTCCGCTTGGCTTTCTTTCTTCTTTCTCTCTTTCCCTCTTTTTCACTTTCCCTCTCCAAACGACCCTCTTCTCTTTTCGCTCTTTCGTTCTTTCGAGCTCTTATCCACCCACCCAACCAGCCACAACAACAACCATGGATTTCATGATTCCCGTTCTCCGCTACCTCTCCTACTTCTTCCTCTCCCTCTTCTCCCTCCACTGCCTCGTGTCAGGCCTCTATCTCCTCGCCGAATACGTCGAAGAACACACAAAAACCACCAAAAAAATCATGAACTACACTCTTTACTTTGTTCTTTTTCTCCACGTCCTCCTCGTCCTCTTCGGGGGAGACCTCCCCCTTCTTTACCTTCTCTTTTCTCTTCTTTGCCACCTCACTTACTCCCCCCTCCTCCAAACCTACCCCTACATTGACATTTTCTCCCCTTTATTTTTATTATGTGGAACCCTCGCTTTCAGTGACCATTTTCTCTGGTTTTATCACTTTGCCAATTTTTATGCCGAGCCAGAGGATGTCATTGCTTTTTTTGTTTGTTGTGTTTGGTTGGTTCCTTTTTCGATTTTTGTTTCTCTCTCTGCTGGAGAGGATATTCTTCCGTTTACTTCTTCTCCGGAGGAGGGGGGGAGAGGGGAGGAGAGGAAGGAAAGGGGGGGTGGGGCGGAGAAAAAGAAATCGTCGAATATTTTGTTGTCGATTTTTAAGTATGTGGGGAAACAAAAGGAGAGTTTGTTACCGACACAATCATCGGAGAAGATGTTGTAGAGAGAGAGAGAGAGAGAGAGAGAGAGAGAGAGAGAGAGAGA
>MUHK01003503.1:2076-14853 GCA_002151225.1 Paramoeba pemaquidensis
AAAAAAAAAAAAAAAAAAAAAAAAAAAAAAATAGGCCCCTTTGAGAACGTTCCACAATTTCACACAATTTGCCGGAGCCCGACAAAAGATTACACTGGCGGGTGGTTTCAATTTGCCAAACCATAACCCCCCGACTTGCCAACAAATCTTGCGTTGCTGTTCCAATTTCCAACTGTTTGCTCCCGCCGATGATTCCTCCCAAGTGTTCTCCTACGTTATTTCTCTCTGGACGAAACCTACGTTTGTAATAAACCTTATCCTTCGGCGAACTCTTGGCTCAACAGTGCATCTTCTGGCATCTCAAAGCTGTCGTTACCAACAAAAAAAACGAAAGAATAACATAGAGTGAAACATAGTTTTATTGTTTAAAAATTTGAGGAGCCGTAATTTTCAATTTTTGAAGTTCGTCAACAAATTTATCCAAAGGTAATGGATCCGTATTCCTCACAACATAGACTTGGTGGAAGCCCAAGGAGGAAAGAGCACTCTTAAAACCCTCCACAATTTTATTAAACGGAATGCCAATTCCATCTAAATACATCCCATTCACACTTCTGAATTGGCGATTGCCTTTTTGGTCCAGTCCGAAGTCTTCTGCGAAACAATCACAATTGGAGTGTTTTTGTCTTCTTGCGCGACGACTAAGCCGTAAAGCACCAATTCTGCAACATGACTGCCCTGATAAATGGCGGGAATCCTCGTGGACCTGCACTTTGTGGAGCTCCCATTTTTCTTTCCTTTTGGTCCACTGCTGTTCATTCTATTAAAAATAAACTACAAGAATCAAGTATCATTTCAAAAGAAATAAACGATGAATTGATGATTGATCGATGAATCGAGTTGTTAGTAGTGTTGGGCAAATTAACGGTTTCAACGTCAACACGCTGGGATTTTTGGACCATGGCCGTTACTTTTACATTTTGGAAATGGGTTTGGGATGCGATATCGAGAAGCGATAGCTGATGACATAAGATACCAATTTGTACATGGTGCTAGAGAGCGCGCGTTGGCCCGTGTTCAATTGTTGCTTTTTGCAGTTTTTTTATATTTGACTCTTGTGTAAATATAAATGATTCTTTTTGACCAATTACAAAATGCCCCTGAGGTTAAAGATGCAAAAGCTGCACTGCTCCACATCCTGAAATCCCATTCTGATGTTGTTCGTCTAACTCGAAGGAAATTAAGTGACCTACATGATGGAAACGGGTTTCACGCAGATGCATGGATTTTACCTTCAAGCAATGAGATACAAACAGAAGATGGGTGTTATTTGATGCCACCAACTGTATTTTGGAGAATGACTGCGATGTTTCCGGCACTTGTACCAATTTATTCGCTTCACAATGATCTTGAAGTAACACCTCTTATTTTTCGCTCACCAATGATATGCAAAATCATGGATATTGACTTTCCGGTAGAAATAATAGAAAACTCTATCGTCAAATTAGAGAAAATAAACAAAAAATAAGTATTCATCATTAATTGGGCCTTTCTCCTTCATCAAAAACGCTTCATTCTGTTAAACAAATTCTTGACTGACAAATAAAAAATAGCTTTCGTTTCCAATCAAAAAATCACAACGTTAATGCTTTCCCCTTGTCATCAACAAAATTCCACCCGCTACTGCAGCACCAACCCCTATCGCCAAAAGAGCAACTGGCCAATCATTAACACGAGTATGTCCAGTCTCACAGTCGTGATGAAGAACAGAATTGTTGCGCCGCCGTATCTCGTCCAGTTCCATTCGATCTCGCGCAATTCGCATTCTGAAACTCTCCTTTTCCAACTCGATTAGAGTTTCATCTTTTTGTGTTTGTGGGGGGTTTTCGGAGTTTTCTGGTTTCCCTTTTATCTCCTCTGGTTCTTCTTTCTTTTCCTTTTCTTTGCCGTTGTTTTGAACCATTTGTCAGAATTTTTTCTTTCAGCGAAACAAAAAAAAAAGAAAGTACTTTCAAAGAATCCGATAATACTTTTCTGCGAATAGTGAAATAGTCTTTACGGATTCTTACTAAAAATTTTTTTTAAGAAAAACCTAGTATTTAAAATACAATAAACGATTAATTGGTGATTAATCGATTAATCGAAATTTTAGTCGACCAAACAACGATTAATCGTTTCCCAACACTAGTTGTTAGTCGACCAAACAACGATTAATCGTTTCCCAACACGAGTGGTGGGGAATGCTCAAAGAGGGGAAAAGGAGGGAAAAACCTGGGGCCACTGTGGCTACAAAGGGAAAGTCCCCAATTTCATTTTTTATTATTATTATTCATACAATTTTCTCCCTTTTCTTCTTTTTCTTCATTGAAAATTCAATTTTGGCATAACCCACTGAGGAAGAAGAGGCAACTCAGCAGCAGCATTCCCATCATCCCCCAACTCAAGCTTACAAGTAGCATCAACTTTCTTCAACAAACTCTCTTGAACCCTCTTCCTCTCCCCCCACGGTTCCGTCGCCTGATAACAAATAAGAATACAAAACCGCTGAGTTCGATCACACGAGGTTTTACACCGACTGGAAGAGTATTGTATGATGGGTTCGGTGACAACATCGATGTGGTCGACAATGGGGTTGACAGCCACTGCATCATCTTTCCCTTGTTCGAAGGTGTACCACATCTCCTTGGCATAGCAAGTGTTTCCAACGGTGAAGGCGTTGATATAGAGGCTAAGAGTGGACTTGAGGAACCCCGGGCACTTCTTGGAAACCTCAAACTCGTATCCAATTGTATATCCTTCTCCATCCTTCGGGACAGGCTGGGCAATGCAGTTGGCAAAATGCTCCACCGGCTTGAATTCCACCGTGTTCGCCTTCGCCCTGACTTCATTTGGGAGATACTGCACCAGACTCAGCTTGGTCCCAAGTTTTACCGATACTGTCCCAGAGCTCACCATGGGGGCCTTCAACGGGTGCACCTCCTCCAATTTCTCCTCTCTCTTGAAGGTAGGATCCAGCAGTTGACCGTCCGCATCCGTTCCATTCTTCTGCGCCCACTGCAGGTAGTCCATCCAATTCTCAGAAGGGCTCCCCTTGGGGTCCACCCCTTTCTCCAACAACAACTTAATAATCTGCTCTCGGGCCACCACAAACTCATCCAATGGCCTCTCTTTGATCTGAGGAATTGTCACATACTTATCGTGATCCTTCTTCGCCTCCAGCGCGTACAAAAGTGGGGTGCTCGTTGGATACTTCTTATTCACGTTTGCTCCACTCTCCACAAGCGCAATCACTGCATTTTCCAGGCCATATGAGCAGGCCTCGCCCAGGTGCCAGGTGGGATCGCACCCAGCTTTCAGAAGTCGCTCATAGATTTTTGTTTGTTTGGTTTCTGCGGCAGCAACCAGTGGACTATGTTTTATTGTGAATAAAGGGGGGAAAGGAAAAGGAAAAGGAAAAGGGAAAGGGAAAGGGAAAGGGAAAGGGAAAAAGAAAAAAAAAAAAAAAAAAAAAACCTCGTCTCACCAAAAGCACCATCACCTTCATGGGGAGCCTGCAAAATCGCAGGCAAATTCTCTGAATGATAATCAAGCCAACGTTCAACATTCCCAAGATCCCCAGCAATAACATGAGGGACAATCGCTTGGAAAACCTTCGATACTTGTTCCTGAAAGGCAGACCACGCTTTCGTGATGGAATCTGGATCCTTCGAAGCCATAATCTGCTTTATCGTTGGCTGTACCACCCACTCAAACTTGGGTGCCTTGGCCCCCTCCTCTGGCAAACTTGGCAATTCTTTGTCCTTTTCGTCCTTCTTGGGGGGTGCAGGACCCTCGTCAGCGGCGTTAAACTGCTCCAGCAGCCGAGCAATCTCTCCCAATTTTTTTTTGCGGGCATAGTGAAGAGGGGTTCCGTTGGAGGGGTGAACAATGTTGGTGTCAGCTCCAAACTCCAACAAAAGCTGAACGTATTTGGCGTCTGCTTGCATGTGAACAGCCATATAGAGGGCGGTCTCCCCGTCTTTGTTGGCAAGGTTGGGGTTAGCGCCATAATCGAGAAGCACCTCAGAGGTGTCGATTTTGCCCATAACGGACGCTTGCAGGAGGGGAGTCCACTTATCCTTATCCACGGCATCCAGGTTTCCTCCATTCTTGGCGAGGAGGTCGACGATTTTGGGCCCCCCCTTCTCGGCGGCTTTGTGCATGGGGGTTTGCCCCATGAACTCAACATTGATGTCCTTTCGCTGTTTGATGTACTCTTCTACAGCGTTGAAGTTCCTGGGTTCAGAACACAGGTTGATGATGTAGATCTTGTCAGCGAACTCCTTCACTTCGATTGCATCGTAGGGCACACCCTTTTTGGAGGGTTGGCGGGGTTTGATGATGTCCCAACTCTTTGGGGCAGAGGACTTGGAAGCGGATGAAGATGATGAAGATGAAGATGTCGATGAAGACGAAGATGATGAAGATGAGTCTCCAGCGTTTTGGTAAACCTCCAGTGCCTTGGCCACGACGTTGTTACAATCGGAATTAGGCACCTCGAGCTTCATGGAAACCAAAATATCACCAGACACCTTCTCCTTGGGCTTGCCGAAGCGTTTCACCAGCTTTAACCACACCGAATCTCGGGAGTAGACAAACCCGTCTCGATTTTTTTCCCTCATTCCGGGGGCGAGGAACTGCGCGACAGAAATGACCACACGACCCTCAAAGTCATCCGAACCGATAGTATCGTGGTCCCAGCACTGTAGCTCAATCTCCCCGGCCATCAAAACCTTCAGCTGGAAGTCCCGAAGAACTTGGACCGAGGAGTTGGCTCCTGTGGCCCAAGAGGGATTCAAGGTTTTCTTGATGATGGAACTCTTCTTTTTTAACCCCGAAGGATGCATGTGGACAACATAGGGGTCTGACTTGCCGTTGACGTCCTTGGGTGCGAGGTTGCGACACTTATGGACATGGACGTGGATAGTTGGTTTTGATTGGGAGGACATGATGAGGCTCAATCCGGGACGAGAAACGATCACAAATGATCGGAAAAGAAAAACTTAATGGATTCTCTAATTTAAAAATATCTTACAATTATCCGAATATTAAATCGGAATGAATTCTCCGAAGCAGCCCGCCATGTTCAAAAACCTGCAAAAAACGTCGCGCGTGGATGTTCTGGCGATCCAAAAAATGCAATCATTCCCCTGTTCTTCATTTGGGGGGGAGGGGGGTACAAACGAGACTAATCACTTCTCCCCCTCTCTTTCTCCCCCTCTCCCCCTCTTTCTCTCCCCTTCCTTTCCTCACCCCGCCAAACAGTTTTTTGGAGGGGTGCTCTGTTCCAAAACAGATACAGGCAAGCGAGGGTGAAAACCAAGCTGAAAATTTTTCAGCGAATTACCCTTTCGCAGCGAATGACCCTGGCGAAAAAATGGTGAAAATTTTCGGCTTGCTATCCAGCGCTTTTGAAAAGAAAAAGAAAAGATTTGTGTTGGTCTCGTTGAGACCGCATTGAAAAGCAACCATCGAGATGATGGCCATGTTTGGAGGAGCGAAAGACTGTGGGAACTTTCTTGCAGCAGAATCCCACGGAAAATATCCACTCCCTTCTTCTATTACCCACGAAGGGACGCTGTACAATCACTACTTCACAGGTACGAAAGAAGTTGGTTTTTCTTGGTTTTTCTTGGTTTTGTTGGTTCTGATTTTTTCTTCTTCGCAGTGCCCCCTACTTCTGAAGATGCTCTGAAATGTGATTTTACCACAGCTACTTCTCCTGATCCTATCTCGGGGGAAATTGATTACTTCTTGTCCATTGGGACTGCAAGTAAGTATGACGGGGCAGGGTTGAGGAAGTTGGGAGGACGACCCCCGGTTCAGTTGGTTTTTGTGTTGGATGTGAGCGGATCAATGGTTTTTCCTTTTTTCTTTTTTCTTTTTTCTTGTTTCTTGTTTCTTTTTCTTTTTCTTTTTTCCATAACCCTTTTTCCCCTTCCAGGGTGGCCGTTTTCATTCTAAAGACTCGAAAAAAATGAGAGGGGGGGTTAAGATTGAGAAGGTTTGAGAGAAGAAGAGAAAGAGAAAGAGAGAGGCCCGTTCGAGAGAGAGAGAGACCAGCCAGATCCACTTACCACAAAATCACAGGAAAAAGATCAAGGAACTTTGTTGGATGCCGCTAAAGAGGCGTTGATAGGCCTTTTGGAGAACATGAAGGAAGGAGATTCTTTTGGTCTTGTGAGCTTTTGTACAAAAGCGCAGGTTTTTATCTCTTCTCTTTTTTTTCAAATTCTTTTTGTTGTTTTTTTTTTTCCTTTCTTTGAACCCAAACAAACAGACAGAGGTCGACTTGGGAGTCTGGGAGGGAGAAAAAACACGACTTGAAGTCATAGAAAAAGTGAAGGGCATTAAGTTAAGAGGGGCAACGGATTTGACCGTGGGCTTCAATAGGGCTGTTAAAGAATTGGACAAAGAGAAATTCCGAGGTTTGCGAGAGGAGAGAGGGGGGAAAGAGAGGGGGGGGTAAAGAAGAGGGGAATGATGAAAAAAAAAAAAAATGAGGGGGGAAATGTTTTGCTGGAGCCTTTTTTCTTCAATTTTTTTGTTCAATTTTAACATTTTCTCCCTCTTTCCCCCCCACAGATACCAAAATCATTCGTAGGGTCATGTTCCTTACTGACATGAATATGACAGCAGGAAACTCTGCAAACCTCCTTTCGCAAATGCGAAAAGCGGCTGAACGCCCCCTTCCTATCCATACCACAATCATTGGGTTTGGATTTGAGCTGGACACAGATCTTTGCTCCACCCTCTCTTCTGTCCCTTTTTGTAACTTCTTCTCTGTGCACTCCGCCTCTGAATTTTTGCATCAAATGACTTGGGAATTTGATTATCTTGTTTTCCCAATCATCCAGGATTTGGTCGTGTCAGTAGTTGGTGGGGAGGAGGGGGCGGGAGGCGTGTCGGTGGAGAAGGTGTGTGGAAGCCCTGACAGCTTGGATGCCTATCCAAAAGGGACAGTGTTTGGTTCCAAAGGGCTGTTTGCGTCTCAAACGCAAGGAAAGGACGCATCAGAGTGTAAGGGTGGGGTGGCCTTGGTGAAGGTGAAGTTGGAAAATCCTGACAAACCCCTGAGGCTGAAAACAAGGTTTATGACACATGAGAAAAAAGTTGTTGAGGTGGAGAACGAGATTGTTTTCCCTAAGTGGGAAGAAAAGGCAGCCCAAGAGGAGGGACAAAAATGGGGGATCTTTGGGGGGGAGGCGGTGAGGAAAGCGGTCCTCTTGTGTCGTTACGTGGAGTTTATGAAAAGATTTTTGGAGGATGTCGAAAACAGGGAAAAAACAGCCACCATCACAAAGAGCTCAGGGGTGGTTTGGAAGGAGGAATTAAAGGGAAAGGGATCAACGAAAGGTGGGGCAAAAGTGGATAAGGGGGCCAAAATCGGATGTTTGGGAGAGTACAGAGAACGTTTGCAAGAATTTATCGAATACTACACTTTCGAGAGTGGTTTCTTGGATGACACGGGATTGGGAACGTGGAAGGCAAAAATGGAACAACTTCTCCCAGAAGAAAAGAAGGAAGAGAAGGAAGAGAAGGAAGAAAAAGAAGTGAAAAGGAAAGCACGAGGTGCTTTCTGAAGAATCAAAAAGTTTGGCAAAAAATCTGATTTTTCCCTGTGATTTCCCCCAATGCCCCATCATTTTTTCAAATCCCATAATTCGATGACGTGTCATTCGAAAAATATTCGTCGTCCTCTTTCTGGCGTTTTTGATTGGATTTACGGAATCCGTGAAGCGAAAAATCCCCGATGAAAACAAGCGAGTTGTCTTTCAACGAAAGCTCGGGTCGAAGAAAAGAAAAGAAAAGGAAGACACACAAGAGCAAACATGGGAGAGGGAGACAAAAAGGCTGAGGAGAACAAAATGGACGTTGACAAGGATGAGAATAAGAAGAAAGACGAAAAGAAGAAAGACAAAGGGAAGGACAAGAAGGATAAGGAGGAGCTCTCTGAAGAGGATCTCGAGCTGAAGGCCGATTTGGAGATGTTGGTGGAGCGTGTGCAAGAAGCCGACGAGGGGGTTCAAAAAGAAGCGTTGACTCAATTGGCCGAAAAGATCCGAACTTCGACTTCCTCTATGACCTCCGTCCCGAAGCCTCTCAAATTCCTCCGTCCTTTCTACACCCCTCTTCGCTCTTATCTCCTTGAGTACAAAGGCTCCAACGAGAAGCAACTCGCGGATGTGGTCTCTGTTTTGGCCATGACAATGGCTGAGGAAGGCTCCCACGATGCGCTCAACTTCAAATTGAAGGGATCCTTGGAGGAGGTTGGGGTGTGGGGCCATGAGTACCTTCGCCATCTCTCGCGTGAGATCGGGGAGGAATATTCGTCGAGGGTCGAAAAGGCCGAAGGGGATGAAGATCCAGTTATGAATGACTTGATGGAGCTTGTAGGTCAGATTGTTCCCTACAATATGACTCACCATGCTGAGCACGAGGCTTGTGACTTGCTGACGGAAGTGGGGAAGTTGTCTATGATCTTGGATTTGGTCGACGAAAAGAACTACAAGCGGGTGTGCCTCTATTTACAGGCTGCATCCAACTACGTTCCCGAGCCGGAAGACACAGACATTCTCGCCGTTGTCCTTTCCATCTACAAAAAGACCGGCCAACTTTGTGATGCCCTCACCATCGCCCTCAAGATGAACGACGTGGAGGAGACCAAAGCGATTTTGGAGAGCACCGAGGATGAAAGCATGAAGAAGCAACTGTGCTTTATCCTTGGGAGACACCACATGTTCGAAATCGAGACGGAGGATGATGAATTGGACACAATTATCGGGCAAGGCTCTCTCTCCGAGAACTTTATCTCTTTGGGGAGAGAACTTGATGTTGCTGAGGCGAAAACCCCCGAAGATATCTACAAATCGCACTTGGTTGAGTCTCGTTTCACCAATACCTCTGATTCTGCTCGAAAGAACTTGGCTGATACCTTTGTCAATGCGTTTGTCAACGCTGGGTTTGGTCAGGACAAGTTGATGAGTACTGATGGGGCAAAGTGGGTGTTTCGAAACAAGGAGCACGCTATGCTCAGCGCGACTGCCTCTCACGGTATGATTTTGCAGTGGGATGTGTTGAATGGGATCAATGTGATGGACAAATATACTCATTTCAAGGTAAGAAGAAAACCCCACCCTTTTTTTATTCACCCCCTCTCCTTCTGTTTCACTTCCTTTTTTTTTGTTGGGTTTTTTTGGGGGGGAGAACCCCAATTCCTACAGCAAATGTTTTCATTCTGATTTTTTCTTTTTCTTTCATCATCCAGGATGATTATGTAAAGGCTGGAGCTCTCCTTGGAGTTGGAATTTTGAACAGTGGAGTTCGCAATGAATGTGACCCTGCCCTCGCTCTCCTTGCTGAGTTTGTTGAAAACGAAAGCAAAGTTCTCCGTGTGTCTGCCGTTTTGGGGCTTGGGATTGCGTATGTGGGGTCAAATCGCGAGGATTTGTTGGATATCCTCAGTCCCCTCTTGGAAGAGCCTGATTTGCCTATGGAGGTGTTTGGAATGGTGTGTTTGGCGCTTGGGATGATCTTTGTTGGAACCAGCAATGGAGATATCTCCTTTTTGATCTACGATGCCTTGAACGGGAGAGACGACGAAGCCCTCAAGTCCACATACGCGCGTTTTGCCTGTCTTGGTCTCGGTTTGTTGTACTTGGGGAAGCAGGAGGAGGTTGAAGTCACCGTCGAGATGGCCAAGGCCCTCAGCAGCGTTATTTCCAAATACGCTGTCCTCACGGTGGAAACCTGCGCCTACGCTGGAACCGGAGACGTTTTGAAGATCCAGGAGATGTTGCACACCTGTACCGACCACATCGAGAAAGCCGACGAGGCGGCTCACCAAGCTGTTGCCGTCATTGGAATCGCCCTCATCTCTCTCGGCGAGGAGATTGGATCGGATATGAGTTTACGTACCTTTAACCACCTCTTGCAGTATGGAGAGCCCGTTATCCGACGAGCTGTCCCTCTTGCTCTTGGGCTCCACTCCACTTCCAACCCTCGGCTCGATGTCATGGATACCCTCAGCAAGCTCTCTCACGACCACGACAATGACGTTGCCCGAAACGCCATTCTTGCCATCGGAATGACCGGAGCTGGAACGAACAATTCCCGTGCGGCTCAGCTTCTCCGTGACCTCTTTGTTTTCCACTACAAGGACACAGCCACCGTTTTCATTGTCCGTGTGGCCCAAGGGTTGCTCCATATGGGGAAGGGGACCATGTCTCTCAGTCCTTTCCACACTCACAAATTTTTGATGGATCGTGTCGCGATCTGCGGTTTGCTTTCTGTCTTGCACTCTGGTCTCGATATGACGAATTTGATCTTGGGAGAGTCACATTACCTTTTGTTTTTGTTTGTCTTGGCGATGAACCCCAGGATGTTGATTACATTTGACGAGGAGATGAACCAAGTACATGTGGACGTGAGGGTCGGACAGGCGTTGGATACCGTGGGGCAAGCTGGGCAACCGAAAACGTTGACAGGGTTCCAAACACACAAAACTCCTGTCTTACTCGGGAGCAAGGATCGTGCTGAGCTTGCGACGGATGAGTGGGTCCCTTTGTCGCAATTTATGGAGGGCCATGTGATTTTGAAGAAGAACCCCGATTTTGTCGGTTCGTCTTCTTCTTCGTCGTCTTCTTCTTCGTCTTCTTCGTCTTCATCAAAGTGAGAAAAAAGAAAACAAGTTGTGTTTCGTTCCTTCTTGTTAAACAGGGGGGAAGGGAAGGGGGAGCCGAATAAGGGGGGGGTGGGAATCGAAAGGGAAAAAAAAAGAAAAGAAAAACAAAATAAAATGTATCACAGATCTGATTTGAATTTGTTTGTTTGAATATATTCCCTGTCTTGTCACTCCTTTCAAGACCGCAAAACAAGAATAAAATAATTTTATTTGAGCTTCTTTCACGAAGCTTCTTCTTTTCCAGACCCTTTTATCCTCCCTTTCAAAACAGCAACGCAGAATTTAATCAAATCGTATGTGTATGAAGTTGGGAGTTTTTCCTGGGGGGGTGATGTAAGAAAGTGGTTGTTGAAAAAAGGAGAGGGAAAAAGATCAAACAAAAGAAAACAAACGACAGCAACAAAACAAACCTTTATCGCTTTCAGACTGGAGCTTTCAGCCTCCTTCATCGCCTCTTGAACTTCAGAAATATTTTCCTCTGTCACGCCAAGTCCAGAATAATCAACTGGGAGACCAAGGGCCAGTGCGTCTGCTAAGTAACCTGTTTTAAAAGGGAGACAAGTAAGAAGAAGAAAAAAAGAAAGGAGGTTTTTCCCTCAGTCAAAAAGAGGAAGAGAGAAGAGATCAAGAGAGGAGAGAAAGCCATACCACAAACTGTTGTTCGCTTAATTTTTCTTTTGTCAGCGATTTCCTCAAGAGAAAGGCCTTCTTTGAACATAGCATAGACAGATGACTTTGAGGGGCCTAAACCTGTGTGAGAGAGAGTAAGTTATTATTATTTTTTGAAACAAAAAGAGTTATTCCAGACAAGAAAAGAAAAGAAAAGAAAAGAAAAGAAAAGAAAAGAAAAGACCTTCGTGTATGACCACAGGGGATGAAGAGGAAGGGGAGGAAGAAGAGGAGGGGGAAGAAGAGGAAGAGGAAGAGGAAGAGGAAGAGGAAGAGGAAGAGGAAGAGGAAGAAGAAGAAGAAGAAGAGGAAGAAGAAGAAGAGGAAGTAGAAGAGGAAGAGGATCCATTTCGACGATTAATAACTGCAAAAAAAAAAAACGATTAGAAGGAAGATTTTGGGAGAGGAAGAAAAAGAAATAAACTGACCTGGTAGTTCATAAACCTCATAATTTTCTTCAAAAAGTGAAAAGAGGCAAACATTTTTGAATTCTTCCACAGCTAGGTCGATAAAAAGTCAGGAGAGAAAGGATGAAAAAAAAAAAAATAATGATAATAATAAAATAATAAAAATAAATAATGAATAATAATAAGTCAAATTGAACTCAAACCACCATGACAAATGTCAAAAGCAGGACCGAGCCTCCCACTCCCTTCACTACTCCCACTTGAATAACCAACAGGAGATCCAGCTGCCACTTCAGCGGATGCTTCTTCTCCCTCCTTCAACCCCAATGCTTTTCTCCTCAACTCTTGGAAGGGAACGACTGCTCGTGGGGTGGGAGGGGAAGAAGAGAGAAAGAGAGATTGGAGGAGTTGAGCAGAGGGGGGGAAGGGGGCAGAGGAGAGGGGGACATCTCGTTTGTCGCACAGGATCCAAACTTTGTTGGAGAGGGTTGAGGAAAGGAGAGAAGAGATGGAGGAGAAATCTTGTCGGGGTTCACTGTCTTCAGCTTTTCTTGCAAGATGACAGGAAAGTGAAAACACAACATGCGCGGACTCGGCAGAAACCTCAACCACACACAACGCATCAACAACCTCTTGTTTCTGGTTATTTTCTCCCGATTCTTCTTTAACACAAGAAAGGCTAATAAACACCAAATTGGGAACCCCACCAACGCTCCGCCGTTCAATCGCTTTTCTCGAAGAAGTTTTCTTTAGACTCCTCTCTGTGCCCTTTCCTTGTCTGCTCCCTCTCTCTCTCGTCGTCCTCTCTCTACTTCCCCTTTCTTGGGTCCCCCGACTTCTGCGGGGTTGATCCTGTTGAGAGGTACGAGAGAGGTACAAACAAGCAGCAACGGCAACCGTTGCCGTTGCTGCCCCAAACAGCAATCCGTGGCTTGCCTGGGGGGTGGTGGGCATTTTCCGCAATGATCAAGCCAGAAAGAAAAAAATGGAGAAAAAAAAGAAAAAAATGGAGAAAAAAAAAAAAAAAAAAAAAGCCAT
>MUHK01003522.1:720-15103 GCA_002151225.1 Paramoeba pemaquidensis
CAATGTGTTCAGACCAGGAGACCTAGTCATGCACAAGCAAATCATGAGGTCGAAGTTGCAGATGAGGTACAACGGTCTGTTCCAAGTAAGAAGTTTTGACCCAACTGCAAGAGCGTATGTGTTCAAGAATTTGGACAGTACCAACATCAGAGGTGGAGCAACGCCACATGACAGATTGAAGAGCTTTCAAGGGGACGCCAATGAGCTCAAGGAGAACAACAAGGATGCCAACAAGTATGAAATATTGAAAATACATGATGTCAGAACCGGAGAAAATGGCCAAGAGTACCTAGTAAAATGGAAAGGTTACAAGGAGCGCACATGGGAAGCTGAAGAGAACATGGAAGGAGCTGGAAGAGCACTGGAACTTTTCTGGGACAGGAAGGAGAAAGAAGATGAAGTGAAGAGGAAGCCTTGGTCAACTAGCCATGAAGTGCGACCAACAAGGAAATAATTGCCTTACTCACAGGGTGAGTGCGGCTGGGGGGGGACTATGGAGACGATCACTGGAAATGGCATGTCAGCAGAGGACTGGTTTTAGGTGCAAACAAAACAAGGGAATTTATTATTGGAAGTTTAGGTGCAACCAGGAAGGGGGGGGTAGATATGGAAACGACACAAGAGTGGCATCTACTGTGAGGTGCAACTGGGGAGAGTTGAGTTAAGGAGGGTCATTGAGTTAGCACTCATGACATTCTTATAATTAATAAATGGTTTGCCCAACAACAGCTTTTGCCGCTTGGGACTCAACGAACTTGTGTGTGGTCTTGAGCTTTATTATCTGTATGTGTCCTCTTCTGACAAAAATTGCACATTGGATGACTTGCCATGCCCCCTCCAACTCCCCCTCTCTCTTGACCCCCACCAGCCTCTTCACCACTGCTGGCCACTCTTCCCCCTCCCCCAACTGTTCTTCCACTCCTCACTGCCTTCATCAACAACTCTGACTTCCTCACTACCCTTGACCAGTCCAAACCCCTTGCTTCCACCAGTGTCTCATACTCAAAATCCCACAAAAGTTGGTCCAAAACTGCCTCCGGAATCAAATTGAAAAACCTCTCTCTTCTGTCCCTGCCTGACTTACCCAAAATATCCCCCACCAACTCAATCTCCTCCCAGATCTCCCTTGCCGATCCCCCAGACAACTTCCTCCACTCCCTTCTCACTTCTCTCCTCCAATCCTCTCCATATACCCCCCTCAAAATTTGCTGCATCAACAGCTGAGATTGGTCCTGCCCTCTCACAATCTTCTTCATGAAAGGTGCTGCTGAACCTGTCACCTGCTGCGCTCCCACCTCCCTCACCGTCTCATTGTCCCCACACCTCACCAGCACTTCTGTGACCCACTGCAAGATTTCTCTCACTGGTACTGTCAGGTACACTTTCAGTTCTGGCATCCGCATCACCCCCTTTGACCGGACACTTGCTGACATCAAATGGCTCAGCTCTGATGGCCTGTCAAAACCTGGAGGAGTTGTGGACCTACTTGGGCTCTGAAATTTTGGATCAAACTGGTAGGATGGAGTATATTGCTGTGGAATGCTGGAAACCCCTGGAGGAGTCACCCATCCACCCCCTGCTCCTGCTGTCTTCATGTGACTCCCTGCCCAAATTTGCTGCTCCATCTGTGAAATCCCCTTTGCAACCCCCCCATCTCCTCTTTTTCCCACTCCTGAACCCTTCTTCTTCACCACCCTTGTCCTTTGCTTCCCCTGGGCTCTCCTCCCATCCCCTACCAACCTCCTTCCCTGCACCTGCTGCAAGCTCCCTGCTCCTTTCTCACTTCCTACTGCTGCTCCTCCTAAATAGGACATGATCCCATAAACTGACATCATCACCTTATCTGCCCAACCCTCTTCTTCCTCCTTCCTCTCTCCCTCCACTTCATCACTCAAAATCACCTCCTTGTCTCTTGACAAATTCACCTCCTCCAGCACCACCCTCCCTTTTTTCTTTTTCTCCCTTCCTCCCTTCTTTCTCCTCCTCCTCTTCCTCTTCTTCATCTTCCTCATCTTCTTCCTCCTCTTCCTCCTCCTCTTCATCTTCCTCATCTTCCTTCTCTTTTCCTTTGCTTTCCTTCCCTCTCTTCAACTCCTTCCTCAACTTCTCCATCTCCTCCTTCTGCCCTGATCACACTCTTTCAAACCTCTCCGCCTCTTCTTGCTGTTCCTGCTTCAGCACAACAATTAGTTCTTTCATCTGCTTCATCTGCAACATCATTTGCTCCATCTCATCCACGCTGTCTTGGCCAGCCATCTCCCTTTCAGTGCAAATGAAACACAAAAAAATAAGAATTGGACCCCTACTTGGAGACCACCAAGACACAGAAACAGAGAACAAATAATAAACAGGAATGCACAAAAGAACTGTGTTGAAACTCTTGCTTCAGTCCAGTAGAAGAGCAAGAAAAAGCCAAGGCCAAAACTTTATTCCCATGTCATCATGCGTGACGCCCACGCCAGTGTCACAAAAACAAACTCCAAATATAGGTGATCCACATGAAACTGTCATACAACCAAAACAGTGTAATAAATCTGAAAACAAATGTAATAAAAAGACTGAAAAAAACGCCACAATAAATCCTGAAAAAACCTGACTAAATTCTTGCATGCTCCTCACCCCTCACTCTCTCTGCTTTCTCCTCACTCACTGCACACCAGGTGCACCTAATCTCCAAGAAAAACCCTTGACTGCCCAGCAGGACTGTCAAGGACCAAAAACCTGAGGCATTACCTCTGGTCAAAACTCCTCTACTTTACTCCCTTTGTATAGCACCAGCATATTATCTACATACACTCTCCAATCCTCAGTACCAGGTTCTCCCATCCCCAATGTTGCCTGAACCACCTTCTGCAACTGTGTCACTGAGCCACTCTCCCCAAACCATGTATTGGTCATCTGGTACCTCTTTCCTGTGAGAGGGTCTGTGAAAGCTGACAAGTTACTTGAAAACTCATCTAGAAGGATTTGGTGAAACACATATGGAAGGTCCAAGTCTGCAATCATTGTTGCTTTCTTGGCCTTCTCAATCACATCTGCAATCTTTGGTAGGACAAACTTTTTGCTTCTGTTCTTGGCATTCAATGGTCCAGCATTGATACAAACCCAGTAATCATCCAGATCTACAATGCCACCGATTTTTTCCACCAGCAGAAGTGGAAGGTTGTTTATATTCCCCCCTTTTGCTGGTTTACAAAAGCCTTTCTACCCATTCCATAATCCTCCCCTTAAGTGAGGGGCTAAAATTTTTAAATAAATAAATTGGTGCTTGTCACCTTTTCACTACAAAAAAAAATCTTTTCCTCTTTCTCCACAGACCTCAATCCCATTTTTGGTGAAGTTTTGTTGTCCAGAGATGTAATTCCCAATGGCTTCCTCTGGGAGGAGGGAAACATCATGGAAACAGAAGGAGGCAAGGCTGTTATTGCCCATGGCCATTTCTCTCCACAGAACAAAAGCAATTTGCACTTTTCCAAAAAAATAGGGTCCATTTAACCCATAATTTGTGACCACCCATTCAACAATAAAAAAAAAGAGTGCACAAACACAATGTAACAGTGGAGAGAAGTAAGGGCAGTGATGAATAAGAAAGTGGAGTTAAAGAGGGATGGACAAAAACCCAAGAAGGGTTTAGGGGCAAGGGCTAAACAATTGATATGAAACACCATTGGAGACACCTTTTCCCACCAATTTCTGAGGCACTAATTGGGGATCAAAGAAGTGAAATGATTTTTTTTTTGTTTTCTTTGCCTCCCAAAAAAATCAATAGAGAACCCAAAAGAAAGAAAAGAAAAGAGAGAGGGCTGTTCAAGAGAGACCAAAAAAAATTGATGTCAAAAAGAAAAAAAGGAAAAGGAGAAAAATTGAGTTTTTAGCTTAACCCTTCTGTATTATTCCAGTTCTTGAAGTGGTGTTCTTGGTGATGGGGGATAAAAGATTGGTGGAGAAGCGGAGTGACTGATGTAGGAATCCTCACTGGGGCCGAATGAACAGGCACTGGGAATTGTGTCTTCTTTTTGATGCCGAACTCGAATTGCATCTCCACTTAAAGTAATGAGCACATACCCTTGTTTTGTTCCTGTTGTTTTCTTTAGAATTTCTTGGAAACTTTACTTTTCAAGAGTATAAGAATAAAGAACCTTCAGATGACTTCACAAAGACACAGTCAAAATGGAGAGACACAAGGGCATTCCCTCCAAGTCCAGCCACATGTGCACGAGCAATAGATTGACATTCTGCAAGACTGTTGTGTGCAAATTTTGGAAATTTGCCTGTGAAAAAATAAAATGTCAAAGTTCTTAAAAAGACTTGAATTTTTTTTGCATCAATCCCAAACCTTCATAAACATTTGTTTTTTCTCGAATCAAATTAAAATGAATCCTTCCCAGAAATTCTTCTGTGTAGGAATTGGGAATAAACCCCAAATGGGACAAGATTACTCGATTGTTTGAAAGGCCTGAAAAAAGAGGAAGCCAAAAGTGAAAAGAGATAGAGGGAGAAAGTGAAGAGGGGAAAAAAAGAACCATAAAGAAATTTGTCAGCCTCTGTCATCTCTTCAGCGCTTGGCATAAATCCGTCATTTAAAACTTCGTCCACCCCCTCAAAGCCCCCATCATCCCCCTTCCGAGGTGTGATCTTGCCACCTCCATCCTCATCTTTTTCCTCTCTTTCTCTCTCCCTCTCCTTTTCTCCTTTCTTTCCTTTCTTCCTCCTTCCCACCCCTTTTTTCAATAAAACGCTCATGCCTGTGACAACAACTTGAAAAATATCATCACCAATCAACTCAATATCGAACTCTAACCCCATTAAGCAGACAGAGTGCATAGGGGAGAGGGGAGAAGAGAGGTGACAAGTCAAACGATCAGATACTTGCCGAAAGACATGCGACTCAATGGCTGTTGGTGCACTCTCATATTTAAACTTTAAGAACAAAGATAAGAATTGAGGTTTTTTTAAACAACCAAAGGAACACTGAAAAGAACCTGAAAAAGAAAAATAACTGATTGAAGTGAAATAAAGTCTTTCATTGTAGAGGACAAACTCCCAACAGTGTTCATCCTTTTGTCTGCTTGGATGATAAACAATGGTGTAGAACATAAAGATGTGGGAACAAAAAAAAAAAAACCTTCAACTTCCATGTCATTCTCAAATAATCTGGCAACTTTTTCCTCATTTAATAATTGCTTATCAGGGGCTACAACAAACTGTGGGATCGCTTCTTCTCTTATCCTTCGACGACCCATACCCGCAACCATTTCAACTGACAATGTTGTTAGTCTCTTTTTGGACCACAAAAAAAAAAAAAAAGAACCTCCTTCCTGATCTTCTGGATAAAGGAATACTGGGAGGGCAATTGGAGGTGGCACGACACCATAGCCTTTGAAATCTGCAAACAATAAAATGAGCAAAAAGAAAAGAAAAAGGAGCAAAGACCTTCTTTGCAGGGATCCTTAAAAAACCTGGAAGATGGGAAGGATGATAGAGGTTTGGTTCTTTATTAGCAATTTGGTGGTATTGACTGAACTTTTTCAGCTTTGTCTTAAGAAGAGAGTGAGAATCTTTTTTCCTCAGAAAGCTTTTTTGAAAGAATTTTTTGGAAAGTAACCTGAATTTTGAATGATCCTTGAATCAATGAGAGGGGAACCTCCAATACACGAGGAGAGGGCAAGGCTGGAAGGTACATGGCAGTTCCTGTCAAAATCCCAAAAACTGCATGGGGAGAAAGCTTGATCTGTGGTCTTTGTTGGTAAAATTACAACCAACCTCTCCTCCACTTATCACTTGTACCTGGCTACGAAGAGAAAAAACAGCATTCATTCTCATAAGACGAAGTTTGTGCATCAATTGTTGGTGTAAATCATGCTCGACAAAAGGAATAACCTGCGCATTGTGGTTGGTGGTTGAGAAAAGAGAAAAGAAATGAGAAAGCTTGGGGGCCAAAAAAGAAAAGAAAGCAAAAAAACCTCTGATACGATGTCAGGATCACAGTCCTCCACTTTGTGGCAGATCCTTGCCTAAAAATGTGTGTCAAAAAATGAACCTATTTCTATGAACACACATATTTCACTTTCCTTTCCTCACCTGAATAAATAACCCATCACCACAAATTGGCATTGAATGAATAGGATCGAGAGTGGAGATGATTACATCACTAACATATTTTTTTCCACACAATAAACAGAGTTGAAGTTGTTGATTTCCCCTTGCCTGTCATTGTTTTTGAGTGAGTAGGTTAAAGGAGGAGGAGCAGGGATGAAGAAGAAACATTGGAAACAGATCTTGAGGGAAGATGACAACTTCTGCAATTTAGCTGCTGTGGCCCAGGAACAGCCTTTTTTGTCTGTTATAAAGAAATGAGACAAAAAAAAGATGCAGGGAGGTCCAAAAAAAAGAGAACCTTTTTCTTTGTTTTTTTGTTTTTTTTCTTTTCTTTTTCTTTCCCCTTGTCTTTTTCTCGAACTTTCTTGTCTTTTTCTTTTTCTTCGTGCTCTTCATCTTTCTCCTTTTGTCCCTCTTTTTGCTTTTGCTTCTCTTTCCCCACCTCCCCACCTCCTTCCCTTTCTTCATTGTCATCTTTCTCACCCCTTTCCTTTTCAGACATCTGTTTTGGAAAATGGCTTTTTTTCTACAAAGGAATTTTTTTAAAGTCAATAAAAGCCCAAAAGACAAAATAAAAAATAAATACCTCAGTTTTAATGTAAGCAGCTGTTCCGGAGGCAGAAAGAAGTACAACGTCCTCACAAATTGTTGTTGTTTCAGTATAACCCAAGACAGAATTACAAGCAAGAGTAGTGGCATGTTCTCTGATCTGAAAAAAAAATTTTAGAGAAGAGCAACAAAGAAGAGCCCAATCACACCATGGAAAAACCTCACGTCGAATCTCTGCCCACCACTTGTCCCGTTTTAAAGCAGTTTTTGTCTTGGACCCTAATCAATTGATTTTTGTCAAAAAAGAGTGAAAGAGAGGTGGGGAAAATGGTTTACCTAAGTCTTCAATCGCTTTCACAGAACGAGCAATGACCACCCCTGCTTGCTGAATAAAGACTCGAGACGGGAGGTGAGACAGCTTTTTTTTTTTGATTAAAAAGGGGTGTTTAGAAGGAGGAAGGAAGAAAAATCTGAAGTGAAAAGGAAGAGAGAATTGCAAACTGTTAAAAGCTCAATGCTTGAGGAACCAGCAACAGAGTCTTGGGTCTGCCCTTGGTCTGGTTGTTTCTTTTCTTCCTGTTGAAGTTGAAAATACAAGGAAAGAGCAGCAGGCGAGCCAGGATGGGGAACTGTTTTACAAATTCTTGAAGCTGTACCATAAGCTCTTGCGATCACTTGCTGTGTTTTTTCTTCCAAATCAAAGTGCTATTAATAAAAGTCAGTGAGTGCAAAACAAGGCAAAGGAGAAGGCCTTTTAGACCTGGCGATAGGCAAGGATGGCATTTCCCCCCATTTGTTTCACCTTCAACCCAATTTTTCTCTTTAATTTTCCTGTTGAAAAAAAAAATTAAAAAAAGAAAAATACACAGGAACCACTCTAGTTCTTCTGAGTAGAGAAAAAGAGAAAACCAGTCAATTTGTCCAAAACATGTTTTCTCTGGTTGTTGGACGCTCGAGAAGCTCGAATTTTGTCTTTCACTAAATGCTCCGGATCGCCTTTGATCCTGTGTAGGAAGAGGGAAGAATGTCAGGAAAAACCATATCCTTGATTGGGGTGCAGCAGCTTGTGGATAACCTCAATTCTTCAACAAAACCAATGATTTCCACAACTGTGTAGAATGGTTCTGGAATTGAGGAGGAGCAGACAACCATATCTACTTTTTTGTTAGACCAAGAGAAAAGGAAGAGAGAGAGGGAGAGAGAGAGAAAGAGAGAGGGGGGGGGGANAGAAAAGAAAAAAAAAGAAAAGAAAAGAAAAGAAAAGAAAAGAAAAGAAGAAATAAGAAAAAAAAAATGTTTGCTTCATCTTACCATACAGCCTCAGGAGGACAAGAGGGCAAACGAGATGACAAAAGCTGGAGATTTGGAAGATGTAGTCTACTTTAATGAGTTTCAGGAACTTGTTTTCAACTCAAAAATGATGAGCTGTTTTGAGGTTACATTTCTTGATCTCTTCTCTTCCTCTTCTTTGAGACTCATTTTTATTGCTCTAGCTGAGTCCCAAATTTTCGAAAAAGAAGAAGAAATCCATCAGAAGCATGTTCCTTGGCTCAGAGAAACCAACCCAACCTGCTTCCTCCAAGCTTTTGATTGATCCAAGTGCTTCTCCAAAAAAAGGGTATCTCAAGAGAGAGAGAGAGAGGGCCGTTCAAGGGCCGTTCAAGAGAGAGAGAGAGAGAGAGAGAGAGAGAGAGAGAGAGAGAGAGAGAGAGAGAGAGAGAGAAGAGAGAGAAGAGAGAGAGAGAAGAGAGAGAGAGAAGAGAGAGAGAGAAGAGAGAGAGTAAAACCATGACAAATGTCATTTGTGCTTGAGAAACCATCCTTCTCAATTTCAATAACAATACGAAGCTCTCCTCGGATCCCTGCCAAACTTAAATGAGGGAAAAGAAGGAGGGAAAAGAAATATCAATCAAACCACGCATGGTGTCATGAATGGGAAACCAGCCGCTAATCGAACTAATATTGGGAGACATAATGAGGGGCGAGCAATCAACAGACACCATCCCTGAGAAAAAAAAAAATCAGAATTTGAATAGAAGGAAAAGGGGAAAAGAGGGGAAAAGAGAACCAATAACAGTATCTTTCTTGACAACATCACGATCATACACCTGTGTAGATATAAGTTTGAAACAAAGAAGAAAAGAAAACATCATGAAATCATTCATAGAAAAACATCACCTTCATTTCAATTGGCAAATCTTGGATTCTACGACCAGCTTGGAGTTCGAAAATGAATTTTTTGTTCCAAACAGGAGCCAAGGTTTTTCTTCGGATCTCTGTTCGTTGTGTCTGATCTGTTTTGGGGGGGTGGGAATCAGGACGAGGAACTGAGAAAGAAGAAACACAAAAACGAAAAGAAAAAAACCAGCCACTCGAATTTCAACATAAGCATCTGTCAAATCAGAGATAGAATCCATCACAGGCAAAGCCCTTGCCTCAATGACCTTCACCTCGATTTTACAGCTCATGGTTTTTGTTTGCCCACTCACCAACCTCGATCCTTGCAATGCCCCTCAAAGTGCCTTTCTTTTATTTTTGTGCTCCTATTTTTGGGAGAAAACCCACAAAAAGTATTTTTTTTTTTTTTTTCTTGTTTTTCGCCTTCAATCAATTTCGAATGGAAGAAGGGAGGGAAGAAGGGGGAGGAAGAGGGGAGGAGAAGAAGGGGGAGGAAGAAGAAGAAGGGGGAGGAAGAGGGGAGGAGAAGAAGGATGAAGAAGAAGAAGGGGGAGAGGGGAGAGGGGAGGAGAAGAAGGAGAAGGAGGAAGAAGGTGGAGGAGGAGGGGGAGAAGAAGAAGGAGGAAGGGCAGGAGGTGGGAGCTTTCTGTTCATCGATGAATCGGATGTTGTGGTGGCGCGATCAAAAATGGGTTTCCCAGTTCGGTCCTCTCAGCTCAAATCCTTCCATCTCGTTGAGGATCAGATCGCAGGGTTGGAAGGAGATACTCTCTCGCGTCACAAACTCTCCATCACCAACAAAGAAGGTCCTTTTTTTTTCCCCTTTTTTTCCCCTCCAATATCTGAGATTCTTCTGACCAATGCCACTTCTATACAGATCAAGACAAGGAAAAGGATGCTCTCAGTTACGGCTTTGCCTCTTTTTCTGTGAAAAGAGTGTCCTACCTCCACTCCAGGCTCAAAGCAAAGGAGTCTTCGCGGCCGATCCCTGGTGATGATGACGATGATGATCTTTCCGACCAGGATGAACCACTTTCCGATCACCCGAGAAGAAGCATTCGAATGCGGAAGAGAAATGTTTCGAATATTCGCTGTATGAATTGTGGGGACTCTGTTCCCTTTTTGGAAGCATCAGACCACTCTTTCCTGTGTGATTCTGTGGGACAAAAAGAAAGAAAAGAGCAAGAAGGAGAGGAAGAGTTGGAACTTGATATTGAAATTGACATTTCCGAAGAGGACGAGGAAGAAGAAATAGAGCTCCAGCAGTCCACCCAAGAAAGAGAACCAAACGAACCGGAGGAAAATCTGGTAGTCGAAGATGAGGAGGATCTGGTGGTCGAAGATGAGGAGGTGGAGGAGGGATACAAACCAACAGACGACGAAATGGAAAAATCTTTTGCTGCAAGTATCTCTTCCCCGTCCTCCTTCAATCCCGCCACCAATTCGCCAACATCTGTCGCTTTCATCGAAGAAGAAGAAAGCGTGGATGAGGTTGTGTCCTTGTCAGAAAAAATGGCGCTGGACGTCCTCCTTTCTGCTGTCGATGACGAAACCCTCTCTTTGGAACAACTCCGCTCGTTGAACGCTATCCCCCAACGCCACCGCCTTCATTACTGGAGCTTGGCGAGTCACTCCTATCTTCGAATGTCAGTTTGTCCAAATTATTATCGTGAACTTCGAGAGCTGCTCGATATGCATGAATCTTTGTACCAAACCCAGATTTTAGCAGGTCTTTTTTCCTCCGCCCTCCTTATTTTTTTTCCTTTCTCTCATTTTTCTTGTCTTTAGATGTTCCAAGAACCTTCCCAGATCACCCCATTCTCGCCAGTCGGCTGGGTCAATTGTGTCTTACACGTATTTTGGCGACTTATGCCCTTCATAACCCAAGAATTGGTTCTCTCTCTCTCTCTCTCTCTCGAACAGCCCTCCACTGACTCACTGACTCTTTTAAAAGGTTACGCTCAATCCCTTAATTTTATCGCTGGGATCATCTTGTTTGTGGTGATCTATGACCGAGACTCCATCCGAGCAAGAGACCCTAAAACAAACCTCTGGCGCCCCCGCAATCCCAAACCAGCACCCCAACCCGATCTTTGTCCGCCTGCGTCGGTCCGCTATTCAATTCAGCGACATAAGGCCGTTTTTGAGGTTTTGTTATTTTTTTTTGTTTGGTTTGTTCAAACAAACAACCTTCAGTACTCAAACTTCATTCCAAATTAAAGGAATGTGAATTTCTTGGAGATGATCTTATCGACCACTGGGACAGTTCTCTTGACGACGATGACTTGTGTGAAATTGAAGAAATTTCATTTTGGCTATTCGTTTTTTTGATGGATATTATCCCTGAGCATCACATTTCTTCCCTTCTCGGGGCGCGTGCGGCACAAGGGGTTTTGGAAGAATTGGTGATGGAGCACTTGCCAGATGTTTGGAACCACCTGAAGGAAATGGACGTTCCTCTTGCAATGATTTCGATGCAATGGTTCTTTTCGTTGTACCTAACTGATTTTGCTCCTGAGATGGCTCTTCAGGTTTTTTTCTTCTGCTGCTTTCTTTTTTTGCAACCCTGGCTTACCCTTAACTGCACACAGGTTCTCGACTTCATGTTCATGAACCAAAATGATCGCTCAGTCTATCTCACAGCGCTTTCAATCCTTGCGCTAAGAAGAGATGAGATTCTTGCCTGCAATTCAGGCGTGGAGATTTTGGAAATCAAAAATACCCCCCACTACCTCTTGACACCAATTGACCTGCTTTCTTCGAATGAAAAGCTCTCTTTGAAGGTGACTTTGGAGCAGATTTCTCAGCTGAGAAGAGAGTGTCGTGCAAAAGTTGTTGATGAAGTTGTTGAATATTGCAAGCGGGTTTGTGGGGATACATCCTTGCCCCGTAAAATCAAAGTCCTTCTTTTTCTTAACACACCCTCCAGAAAGCGGTGCGAGCGATCCAGGTGAAAAAATTGACGAGTTTAACAGCAGAGAAACTAGACTTTCTTTGCTCTGTTGCAAGGGAGATCACTGGGATACCTGTCACAGATTTTGATTTTTACACCTATTCCTCGGTTTTGGATGGGATTGTCCCTAACTTTTCTTCAGCGCCTTTTGTGTCTGTTCGCAAGCTTTTCAGGTTTTTCTTTTTGGAGAGAGGGGGTGGGGTCAGATTGTGGGTCTAACTTTTCTCTTAAGTCTGTATGATGAAGATAATGATGGGTTTTTGACATTTGAGGAGATGTTAATTCTTATGGCGATTCTTTTCGAGGAAGGTCCAGAGAAAAAGTGTGCGCTTTTATTTTCTTTGCTTGGTCGCAAGGCAATTGGATCAGTGAGTCGTCATGACCTTTATTTTTACCTTTATTCGGTTAAAAGAAAAGAAAAAGAAAAGAAAAAAAAAGAAAAGAAAAGAAAAGAAAAGAAAAGAAAAGAAGAAATAAGAAAAAAAAAATGTTTGCTTCATCTTACCATACAGCCTCAGGAGGACAAGAGGGCAAACGAGATGACAAAAGCTGGAGATTTGGAAGATGTAGTCTACTTTAATGAGTTTCAGGAACTTGTTTTCAACTCAAAAATGATGAGCTGTTTTGAGGTTACATTTCTTGATCTCTTCTCTTCCTCTTCTTTGAGACTCATTTTTATTGCTCTAGCTGAGTCCCAAATTTTCGAAAAAGAAGAAGAAATCCATCAGAAGCATGTTCCTTGGCTCAGAGAAACCAACCCAACCTGCTTCCTCCAAGCTTTTGATTGATCCAAGTGCTTCTCCAAAAAAAGGGTATCTCAAGAGAGAGAGAGAGAGGGCCGTTCAAGGGCCGTTCAAGAGAGAGAGAGAGAGGGCCGTTCCGTTCGAGAGAGAGAGAGAGAGAGAGAGAGAGAGAGAGAGAGAGAGAGAGAGAGAGAGNGAAAGACAATGAGAAGGAGAAGGAGAAAGACAATGAGAAGGAGAAGGAGAAAGACAATGAGAAGGAGAAGGAGAAAGACAATGAGAAGGAGAAGGAGAAAGACAATGAGAAGGAGAAGGAGAAAGAAACCCCAGAAGGGAGCAAAAGACGGTTCTTTAGAAGTGCTCCTGTTGAATCTATTGTTGGGGCTGAATTTCCAAGGGAAGTGTCTCTTTGGCGACCATTTGGCAGGGTGACAGGAAACTGGATTCCTTGTAGCTTGTGGGAGAGGGCCAATGCTTTGTTGATTTCTTCTCGACCAACGGTTCTCTTTTTTTTTGTTTCTTCTCTGGAAGAACATCTTTCTCAACCTTTTTTTCTCAGGGTCTTGGAAGAGTGTTTGGAATCCAAAACACAGAACTCCAATATTGTGACATCATTGAACTCAGTAAATGGACCAAGCCAAACCCAAAAGACTCTCTCCTCCCTGATTCAGATGAAGTTAGCATCATGTGTATCACAGCGTCTCCTCAAAAAGGGCTCGTTACACAGCTGTTTTTTGGGTTTAAGGAGGAGGAATGGAGAGACGAGTGCCTCCGAACACTGATGAAGAATGTCGCCGCAACAAATGCGAAAATGAGTCAGAGGGTGATGAGTTTATCTGATATGGAAGATCTTGGGCTCCTTTCATCTCCTGGTTGGGAACCCTTTTCATTCTCTCTTCCCTTTCTCTTCTCTCCTCTTCTCTTTTCTAATTCCCTTCCCCCTTAGGTCTAGAAGCACCGGCAGTGAATCCCTTAGAAGAGATGAAAGTCTCAGGAACAATTCATGCTGTGTCTTATTGGAATGGAGCTGAATGGGCGAGCTGCTGTGCTGAATTTGTGAAAGGGCTCATGGTTCTTTTTACTGTGGATGAAAAGGGGGGGAAATCGGTTATCTCTCAAATTGATCGGGTGGATTTGCAACGATTGTATGCTGTTCACCTGGACCAGCGGCGGATTGAAGAAGGGCCGGGGGAGAGTGGCCAGGAAAGCGGCCATTGTGGTGGAAAGCTAAGTTCTGCTGTGCGTACACGGAAACGATTGGATTTTGGTGAAGGGGGAGAAGGGGAAAGAGCTCGCTCCCAAATGGAGAAAAGGGGGAGCATTGACTCTTGTCGACCCTTTGACGGCCATCGCAGTAGTGTCGATGTCCCCAAAGAGAAAAAAAGCATGAAGGAAGGCGAAGAGCAAGAAAATTCGAGGATTTTACAATTTGTCAAGGGGATCCGAAATTTCGGGGAGAAAAAATCTTCAAACCCCACCCCCCCCAACACAAATGAGCCGCCCGAGTGCTCAAGTTCCCCCCTTCGTCCAGAATCCCCTTCTCCATTGAAACCCAAGACTTCTCAAACCTCAAATCCTTCATCCCCGAACCTTTCTCCGGGCGAAATACCAACCATCCAAACCCCAGACCGACCCTTTTTTATCCTTGAGGCCATTCGAAAATTCGAGGAGGTTCCAGAGCCAGAAACTGAAAAGGAGGGCCTCCATCTTGTTGCAGAGAGTGGCTCACATCTTGGAGATGAGATCACGGATCTCAGATCGAGTAGCCCCACAGATTCCTCCAAAAATGAAAACTCCCCTCGCAGCCCCTCTGTCAACTCCCTCTCTTCTTCTTCTCCTCGGCCTGCAGTCACCCCCCCCC